>JAJAGP010001766.1:0-161125 GCA_025084515.1 Ancistrus triradiatus | reverse complement strand
ATTGGTTTTAATTACAGTAAGTTAATTACAGTAATTACAATAAGTGGTTTTATTAATAATTTGTATAAAGTTTAGGTACCTTGGGTATCTCCCTACATACATTCTCTTCTTCATTGGGCATCCTGGCAAAATTTCCACAGGTTCACCTATTTAGACAGAATTTTAACTGAACATGTGAAATACAAATGACAATGGTAGATGGATCTAACTTAAGTGAAACAGAAAATACACATTTTGCAGGTTAACTACACTGAGCACCTAATGAGAAAGTGTTAATAATGTTTCAACTAACTTTCCACTGCCACCTGTTACAAATGTAAAAGCTGTTGTTGTATTACAGACCACTTGTTTAGACAGAGTAAGTCAAGTCAGACTTATTGATACAGCACTTTGTACATTGGAGCATTGTCTCAAAGCAACTTTACAATTTTACATTGTCTTCTAGTATCTATGGCCAATCCCAAATTGAGCAAGCCCAGGGTGACAGTGGAAAGACAAAACTCCCTAATTGTCATGAGGAAGAAACCTTGGGAGTACCAAGACTCCAAAAGGGAACCAACCTCCTTGGGTGGCGTAGATGATAAAATGTAAGAGTGAAACTTATTTATCTAGACTAATAAGTCCTATAGTAAGACATTAGCGTATGACAGAGCTGTTACACTTGATTTCAGAATGACCAGGTGTCTACGAACGTTTGGAGATGAGTGTGTTTTGTCTGTTCAAATAAGGGTCAATTTCAGTAGTAACAACTGTTACAAGAACTTATTTTGACTGATTTCTGAGGAGTTTACTTACAGTTGATATAATTAATATATATTATTCGGCTTTCTTCATTATGGTCAAAGCAAAGGGTGCTGAAACTAAGCATGTTGAGAGAGAGAGAGAGAGAGAAAGAAATTTATCAGATAAAAAGGGTACCTGTAATTCAAATGTTTTAATTCTCAGAAAATGGAAGAAAATGTAAGTGCTAGTAGGAATTATTTTCAGCACAATATCACATAGCAAAATTTGTCATAACAAGTCCAATTATATGTAGTTGACCTTTGCTGCACTCTCCTCTTGTAAGAAATAACATAAAAACTAACTATTCTAAAACCTGTTGTATTCTTGCTTGTGGAAAAGTGTTTTCTTTCTTTGGCTTCCTCATCAGACTCTGGTACAAACATATGGTATAAAGTTGTATTTTGAGCAGATGCCATTATGTATCTCCTAGAGACTCCTCCAGGTGTTACGGGTTGGGGGCATGGCTATCCAATCAGAAGAGATCCTTTACATTTTGTTATTTTGAAGCCACAGTAATGAAAACAGCCTGATTAATTCTGTGAGATAAAGATTGTTTGGAAGTAGATGCATAATAGTAAATTATGACTGTTTTGAGTTCCTAAAGCCAAAAAATGTTGTAAATGGACTCCAGAGATAAAGACAAAATACACAAACAATGTACAAAACGTTGTGAATGTTGCACAGCTCTGTTCATCTGTTAGCTAATCAACACAAAATTTGTGATTTACACTGGTATTTGCCATGTCATGCATAAAATTATGTAAATGAATGCTCCCAAAGACCCTGTTCCAGGGCTTGATAAGATTTGCTAATATTCCAGGTGCAGCATTTAAACTGTGCCACAGCATAGCAACACAAATCTTTGGAACAGTAATTAAACACTGACAGATACAGAAAAACCTGAGAGGATTTTTGGAAGACAAAGAAAACAAAACAGCAAATTTCAACAATCTCAACCAAACTTCTACATAATCTTTTGTTCAATTTCATACCAATTGAATTCACTTGAGAATCACACAGAGCCTGGGCCTAACTGTCTTGGTGCAAGTCAGGAACCACATTAGTCAGTCAGTCGCTAAGCACACACACACATGCACACATATGTTCACACTAGGACACTTTAGAGATACCAGTTAACCTAATAAATCTTTGGAATGTTGGAGTAGCGAGAAGACTTGCGCAGACATGGAGGAACTTACAAAATCCACACAGGTGGAGTCTGGGCCAGAATCAAACCGGGGATTTCTGGAGCAACAGTGATATCCACTTATGCCACTCTGCCAACATTCCATGAATTTAGATTCCTGAGCCAACTAAACTAGTAAACTAAACTAAACTCAGTAAGCAAATCCTTCCATGATCCATGGATGGCTCTTGTCCTCTTGGAGATGATGTCCACAGGCATGTCATCTGCAGGCCTGTCAAATCTGTGTCGAGGATGATAAAATCCATAGAATTTAACGCACCAACCACTTTACAATAAGTGAATTCAACACATTTTTGGAAAATGTAGTGGAAACAAGAATTATGTGCAACCCTTTATGCGTGTTTGTTTATTTATTTGTTTATTTTTCACAAAACAATTTATTTTAGTAAAAAAAAAAACAATATATAAATAAATAAAGTAATTTAAGTAGAGTAACACTAGCAGGCATCCCATCTACCAGCCTGCCCGCTGCACACCCGCACACACCTCTAGTCCCACTTCTCCCTTTTCACGCTCTGATTCACTCGTCTATTAGTCCCTTAGTCCTTGCATCTGTTCCTCATTATCATTCATCATTCACCTGCATTTTAGCGCCTCACTGCAAAGTCTCTTTGTTTGCTTAAACTCTGAGCGCTCTTCCTTGAAACTCGCTCATCCTTCGGCACCAGACTTTACTACACCTTGCCTGACCTCACTCCTTGTCTTGTCCCTCATCAGACCTTTGCTTCGGCCTATCCTCTTCACCACCAATGTGCTGGACCTGTACTATTTCTCGCCCTTCTCATGCCTGATGGTTTTATTTATGTACCTTTGAGTGTTTATTAACAAAGTGTGCTGTTTTGAACCTGCTACCCTGCATTCACCTCCTTGACTAGCATTAGTCTTGATGACATGGTGGAGGTTCTGTCTCACAAGCCTTTTTTGCTCAACATCAGTGGAGTAATGATCAACAGCAGCAGCTTGCGTCACTCATCGAAGCCATTTTTGAACTGGTTACTCATCGATGTGAGCCACTGCTGTCTGGACCAAGGGAGGTGAAGAGTCCAAAGACTATGAACCCTTTTTTCCTCCTCCCAAAGTTTATTTAGCCACCCCCATTAGGGGAGGGTTATTAGGGAGATACTCTTCACTCTGTACCAGGGTCACCGTTCTGCTGGAGCTCTGCAACCTCACTGCCACAAGCGGCTGAAACGAGTTAGTGCTTCTCTCTGCTTTTCAGTATGGTATGCACCCCAAAATTCAGTCTGAGCTATCCTGTTAAGGTGCTAATCTCACCCTGGACTCTTTCATTAATCTATCTGTCAAACTCAACCAGCTCTGAGGCACATGCTGCCATCTCCACCTCTACCTTTTAGGTGCTCTGAAACATAGCAACTTACATTCCTTAGGCCAACCTATCCAAGTGGAATCTGTTCACCTCTCACGGTACAAGTGTTTTCTTTGTTGGGAGGCTGGATTTTGTGTCTACTATGGTTATAGTCAGCATTGCCATCTAGAGTGTGATGTCAGCACCAGTCCATCCTGGAGCTGAGCACATATCCAAGATGGTGACTTGCTTGGATGTTTCTTGCTGGAATATTTAGATGACATCCTCATCTGTCTACACACTGCTCACATGTGTACCAAGTCCTTAAGCATAAAATGAACTTAAGCTGAGAAGTATGCCTTCCATTCTGAGTCCACCTTGTTTCTGGGCTATTTTTTTGTTAAGGCCTTCTGGCATTGCAATGGATGATGCCAAAGTTGTCTGGCATCTTGGAATGGCCTTCTCTGAATACCATTAAAGATCTTTAGTGCTTCTTGAGGTTCCCTAATTTCTATCACCGATACATTTGCAATTTTGCCGCACCCTCCACTGCCCTCTGCCGAGTTAACGTGCATGCTCTTCACTGGTCACCCAAGGCAGGCTTGGCCAGAGGTGGACACATCTGAAGCCAGTAAAGTACGATCCCATCTCAGTGACAGGGCATGGCACCCAAATTCCATCCCATAGCCTTCTACTCTCATAAGCTCTCTTCCACTGACTTGGAATGATGATGTGGGTGACTGCAGGTTAGAAGAATTAAACACTGGCTCTAGGGCAATGAGAATCCATTCAATGTGTATACTGATTTGGAATATCTAAAGTCTGCCAAATGCCTTAATCCCTGACAAGCACACTGTTCACTCTTCTTTGCCAGGTTTCATTTCACCAGAATCTATCATCCTGCTTCTAAGAACCTGAAAGCAGATGCCCTCTTCTGCATCAACATATAGGCATTTAGCAATAACCCTTATCCAGAGCAACCTACAATTTTACAATCCAAGCAATTGTGGGTTAAGGACCTTGCTACAGTAGCCAACAGTAGCAGCTTGGTGGAGGTTGGATTTGAACCCTGGACCTTCTGGTCCACAGTCCTGTACCTTAATCACTATGTCAGCACAGTCTTCCCTCTTCCCTCTTCTGCATTCCCTCCTTCAGCAAGGAATATTTGAAATTGTTAACCCTTGGCCACCCTGGAGAAATGCAAACCAATGCTGTTGGTGGGAATTCAAGCATCCAGACATTCACCGCTATGTCGGACTATAGTAGGACTCCCCACATGCTCCTGGCTGGACAGCTCGTACCCTTTCCAGTCCTAGCCCATCCATGGTCTCACATTGCCATTGATTTTGTTCAGGGTTTCACCATTACCCTTGTCATCAATGACAGATTCTCACTAGCTGTTAAATTATTACCGCTCCCTAATCTTCCTACTCAATACAAGACTACCAAGGTGCTAACATATTCTTTTGGCTCATGGATCCCAATTCACTTTTTGAGGGGTTTTCATGGAGAAGCTGGGTGTCTAACTCAACCTCACCTCAGGCTGCCACCCAAAGACCAATGGCCAGTGTAAGTGGGTTAACCAGGAGCTGGGCAAATTCAGAAAGACGAAAAATTACTTTGGATTGTTGGAGTGTTGTATGACGATTTGATGTTTTGTGCACTTGTATCTTTATAAAACATGGGGAAATGTTTGAGGCGGTTGCTGGTTTTCCAAAGGATAGGTATTTTTACTGGTAGTGTTAAATTCAAAAAATGAATGGACAAAGGCAGTCTCCTGACAGGGACATTGCTTTTTTTTTTAGTTTAGAAATTTCTGATTTCCTCAGATGCCCATATCAGGGTGACTTACAACAAATAGACACTTACAATGTAAAATCCAAGCAATTGAGGCTTGATGGCCTTGGTCAAGAACACAGCAGTAACAGCTTGGTGGTGGTGTGGTGGTACCCAAATCCTCAACATTCTGATCAATAGTCCTGTACTATAACCAGAGGCACCACTGCTCACCAGGGCACCACTTCCACCAGTCATAACTGCCCACCAGGGCACCACTTCAACAATGGATAAATGAGAGTGAAAAAAACAAATGAAATAAACAATTTCAGGCTTAGATTTGCACCCTTGTGAGAATATTTTCATGTATGTCCAGGTCAGCAGCATTAAAAGTTAGCAATTGTGCAGTCTTGGCCTTCTAGATTAATCAAGATAACATGATTGAAGGATAAACATTTTCACTACTACAGAGTAAGTATGGCAGATGACCAAAATTGACATTTCTGTTTATTATATTGCTGTTTATTATTGCTGCGATGAAGCAGACTTTATGTCAAAATTATGTCCCTTTCACACCAAGTGAACTGAATGATTTAAATAAGCCAGACACAAACACTGTTCTGTATCTTCTGTGAAATCCAGATGTTTAAGCCTTTGCACCTTTAAGCCTTTGAGTGTATGCATTTAGTCTGTCAAATACTCATAATATTTCCTAATCGAATATACCCCAGAATATCATCTCATTTGAAGGTGGTTTAGGGTGTGACCAACCTTCAGTGTCGAAGTACCACAAGGGACAGATCGGCATGGGCGGCAGGCTAATTGAAACGTGTTGGCGACTCATTGACGTCTTGGCTCTTGTTGCAGAGCCATTTCAAACCACAGTACTGATTGTTGGTTTCACATCACATGGGAAAAATCAATAATGGTCATAGAGATCAGAAGCTGCACTCTACAGGAAAATCAAGGATATCTGTAGCCAGTACTGGTTATTCCTATATTGTATATATGTAGATATCAGTGGTGGCTGGTGCTTTTTAGGCTAGGGAGGCATATTTTAAAACATAATACCTAATACAATGTAAATTCTAGGCAAATAGCTGTTAAACTGTATTGCTTAGGCAATAATGACAAGGAAAGCTGTCTCTGCATGTGAACAAATGAGAGGTGTGGCAAATAATGCTCAAACAATGAGTGGTGGACAGAGGATCTGTAATACTGTGGGAGTCTACAGCAGGGTATGCCTACCCGTCACTTCACTGGAATCCACTTCATCCTGGACAGGGTCGCTAGAGAGTCGGTGCCTAGCTGGCAGCATAGGGCGCAAGGCAGGAAAAACCCTAGACAGGGCACCAATCATTCGTAAGGCACATACACTCATGGCTGTTTAGAGGCACTAATTAACCTAACACACATGTCTTTGGACTGTGAAAGGAAATTGGAGCACCCACAGAAAACCCACCGCACATGAGGAGTACATGCAGACTCCACACAGAAAGGACCCAAACCACTCCACCTGGGGTTCAAACCCAGGACCTTCTCACTATGAAGCGACAGTGCTACCCACCGAGGCACTGTGCCACCCCTGCATGGATTCAAGTTTTGCTTCCTGGAATTTAATGGAATGTTCTTGAATTACTTGGTGTCAAGCAGTGCAAAGGCCTAAACCTGTATGAGTTTGTTGATCTATTTGCAAGAAAGCATCAAAAACATAACATACTGTTGATGTAACAGAAATTGGATATGAAACTGAGAAAGACTGAATAAATAACATTGTTAAGCAGAGCAAAGGCAGAGAGAGGTGGTAACTTGTTGACCTGTGTGTATCAAAAATTAGAAAATGTAGAATACAGAATATAGTGAAAATAAAGCTGAAAGCTATAACATCGACAGCCTGGTTCCCCCCCCCCCCTTCAAATCTACAGTCGTATGAAAAAGTTTGGGCACCCCTGATAATTTTCATGATTTTAGTTTATAAATCATTGGTTGTTCAGATCAGCAACTTGAGTTAAATATATCATATAGCAGATGAACACAGTGATATTTGAGAAGTGAAATGAAGTTTATAGGATTTACAGAAAGTGTGCAGTAATTATTCAAACAAAATTAGGCAGGTGCAAAATTTGGGCACCCTACAGAAAATGACTCAATATTTAGTAGATCCTCTCTTTTGTGAAATAACAAGCCGCTAAACCTTCCTACGCCTTCAGTCGGATTCTGGTTGAAGGTGCTTTGGCCATTCTTCTTTAGAACATCTCCAGTTCAGTCGGTTTGATGGTTTCCCTCCGAGCATGGACAAGCCCACTTTTCATTAATATTTCATGTCCTGGGACTGAGATGGGCCATTCCAAACTTGTAGCCACGGGCGAGCGCTAGACACAGCCTCGGCGGGTGGGTTGCCGTTTGACTGGCTCAAATAGGTTGTTAACCCTCTGACCGTCTCTGGCATGATATGCCTTAGTAGATGTTGAGCAGGGTTTGGGGTCCGTTGGCCCTCGGTGCAACTTTGTCACTGAATTTCTTGAACATTGTTCTCAAGAATCTGGAGATATTAACTGGATTCATGCGACCTCACTTTAACAGATTCCTAGTACCTGCACTGGCCACACAGTCCCCACGCATGATGGAACCGCCACCAATTTTTACTGTGGGTAGCAGTTTTTGTCTTGGGATGCCTTGTGTTCTTTTTCCGCTCCTTGTTATGTCCAAATACTCAATTTTATTTTCATCATACCAACACACTTTATTCCAAAAATGAAGTGGATTGTCCCCAATGTGCTGTAGCACACCTCAAGTGACTCTGTTGTGGCGTTTGTCTGCCAAGAAAAGGCTTCTTCTGCATTACTCTCCATACGCCCTCTTCTTGTGCAAAGTGCGCTGTAATAGTTTACGATGAACAGTGACAAACCAAATCTGCAGCAAATGAGTTGTGTCTTTGCAGGTGGTCTTGTGGCCTTGACTATGACGTTCTCCACCATCCTTCGGCCTCTGCCTATCTGAGATTTTGCTTGGTCTGCCACTTCGGGGTTCCTTAACTAGAACTGTGCCTGTGGCTCTTCCATTGCCTCACTAGTTCCTCACAGTGGAAACTTACGCTGAAATCTTCTGAGAGAGCTTTCCCTGTCCCTGAACCATGATGTGTGAACAACCTTTGTTTCAGGCCAATTTTTGAGAGTTGTTTTGAGGCTTCCCATGTTGCCACTCTTTCAGAGAAGATGCAAAGAGGAAGAAAAACTTTCCAATTGGCCACCTTAAAACACTTTCCTCATAGTGATTCACTTGTGTCTGTAGATCAAGGTCAATGAGCTTACAAAACAATTTGTGTTCCAATAATTAGTGTCTAAAGGTATTCAAATGACGTGTGCCCCAATTTATGCACCTGCCTAATTTTTGTTTGATAATTCTACTGCAACACTTTCTTTCTTCTGTTAAAACCTATAAACCGTTAATTTCACTTCTCAAATAGCAGGTGGTTCATCTGCTATATACATAGTTACCTGAAATTGCTGAGCTGGACAACCATGATTTTATAAAGAAAAATCATGAAAATTATCAGGGGTGCCCAAAACTTTTTCAATACGAACTGTACAACCATCAAATGTAGTTGTTTACCCTAATACAAAGCTTTTTTACTGAATAACATTTCTTGTTTATCTTTATAAATTGTTGTCAAACTTATGGAAATTCCACTAGTGCAGATTTTTGTTTTGCACACATATATTGAGAGATATATGGGTTCAGTGAGTGTATAGCTTCTGTGTCGGGAGATTTTTGGCAGGCAGACAGCACTGTCATCAGAAGATTAATAAAATGAACAGCATACTTTACTTACACAGTTAGCAGACACCCTTATCCAGAGCGACTTAAACAATTGGTATCGTCTTTACAATCCAAGCATTGTGGGGTTGAGGGTCCTTGCTCAAGGAACCCAACCGTGGCAGCTTGCAGAGATTGGATTTGAACCCTGGACTTCTGGGCCATAGTCCACCAGTATCTTAACCGCTAGGCTACTACAGTGAGATATTTGGATAATTTGAATTGACTATTGAATTCCACCAAGATTAATGAATATATAGACATTTCATAAACATTGCAAACTTAACATTCACTCACTGATTTTGATGAAATTGGTGGTATGAACCCGTGTTTTCTAAAAGTAATCAGCAGTGGTAGCTATATGGTAATGAAATCTCCATTTTCATTAAAAAAAAAAAATAAACTAATAATCTGTGGTGATTTAATCAAAGTTCTTAATGTTAGACACATGCCACTTTTCTTAAATGACATCATTTAACAATGTTTAATCGTACATTTTAAATTAGTCTTTAAAAATTCTACAGATTATTTCTTACCTAACAGTTCCTCTGTACAAATTCCGAACTTTAAGTCAGTATTCAGGAAGCGGTTTTTTTATAAATAACCCAGCTTTTTTGTGGGACCGTCACCCTTTTTTAGGCATCTTTTTAGGTAGGTAGGATAGTTTAAAATCAAATGCCCTTCATTTTCAACCACACCATTTCTACCATAAGCTTTTCTAAAGCACATAATCGTTTTTTTATAATTATTATATAACTGGTATCTCCTATAATCTAGGTATAATCACTCTATCTCTGTTCTCCATATGTCTTATTTTAACAAGCTTTCTAATTGCATATATTTCTAATATGACCGCTCAGTTTGCTACCACTGGAAAAGACGCTTAATAAGCATTGCCCAAGGTTATTTCATAGTAAGCTAGCTGAATTTAGTTGTTCAAGTAGTACTGAATAAATGGTCTAATGCTGTGAGTGCTGGAGTATGAGCTTTGTTCAGAAACACTATAACGCATATTGGTTATCCTTGAAAAAAATGGATCGTAGGCAGAGATGAAAAGTAATTTATGGTCATCATGGGCCTCATTAACCAACTCACGCAAAGCCTCCGAGTGGCCCAGTATTTTCCTGAAGAAATCATTAAGGGTATTGGATTGATTAACTGAACTTCACCAGCGGGTAAAAAACGAAAAGGGGGGTTAAGGAATTAATTATTCAATGGTAATTCATTTAAATTTTTGGCACCGAATCCCATTTCTTCTTCCTTTAGATCATTTTCGGTGTGGTGTACAAACTGATGTATTGCGGGTGATTTTTTAACTTTTCGTCCTTTGCTCATGTATTTTATTAGCGTAGAAACATCTTCCTTCTTTGTATTGGAATTTCAGTGTAATGACTTAAAAATGGTATCAGTAAGTCGAAGTGGCCCACACTCTAAAATGGCAGCACAGCTTTGTTGTGGTTCATGTTGTTTCATAAGCATTGTCCAATCATGTTATTTTGAGTCTTTCTTTAAATGTTCGAATAGGGCCTCTTTCCCTGCTAACTAGTTGGCTCACTGGCCACAAATACATAATTTCAGTGGCGGCTTTACTAAGCTTTACATTCTTGGCACACACCAGCTAGCTTAACCGTGTGCTGTGTGCATCATCAGCCACTAGAGATATGGACCCAGCAACCTTTGAAACTAAAGTTGATTAGGGTTTGGGATACAGAGCTCTTGTTGTTTGTTTGTTGTTTGTTGTGCTTCTTGTTAGTTTCGTGGACCGTGAAGTTTTTCATAACCTGTTGTGTTATTTACAGGCCATAGTTTCTCCTTTTCTCTCTCCATACCTTCATATGGTGGCCATCAAACGCCTTGCCAGCCAAAGCCCTCAAACTGGCACTTTGAAAGAGTAGCTATCCTGTGCAAACCTGAGATCAAGCCCAATCCAGGCGCCTAAACCAGAAGTGCACACTTTTTCACAAGTGCAACACACGCGTGTCCCTCACCCCCCTTTCAAATAATTTGTATTACTTACATAAATATTCATAGCTATAGCGCGTTTGGGACCTCCCTGGCTGCTGCGATGTGGGTCTGCCTCTAAAAACACTCTATTTACATTTACATTACAAGCCACTGTTAGCATAATCACTGTTTCCTCTCATGCATGTTTTTCTTTTCTATTTTAAACATATCATTTAAAGATTATCACTTTTTATAGCCTGAATTGGTGGTTCATATCATCGGGGTTTGTCCTCAGAATCTTTTTCTCTGAATGAATTTTTGTCTCCGATTCAGAGCAACAACTCAGTCTATTTACTAAAATCACATACCCAATATTTCGTGTCCTTATTCTTGGCAAGTTCCAGTTTTGGGGTTTTTTTTTTGGGGGGGTTTTTTTTTTCCACTAACACGACTGGCCAGAGTTCTGCGTACCAGTTTCAATTGGGAAAAATTTTAAATATAATTTGAGTCACCAAATATTTCTGAACAAAAATTTACCCTCCCTGACTCAGCATAGAAGCAGAATGAATACTAGACCAAGGGATGCTAGATGTTTATGATTAAACATAGGCAGTTTGTTCTGTGCTCAAGACTGCCATGTTTAATAAAATGCAACTGCAAAAAAAAAAAAAATTTTAATTGCTGTGATAAACATCGCTATGTGGTCCTAGATCAGTTGGCTCGCCAACGTTTCTGCAGTGCCCCTTTTGAGATGAGAATATTTTAAAGCTCCACCCCCTTCAACACACGTAAGTCTTTGTGCTAAAAAACACTGTAAGTTTATATTAAACATTGTAATTCATACAAACAAAACAAAATAAACTGTCATTTAACCTTAATACAGGAATTATTACATGATGTGTATGATCATCTTAAATTTTTACTGTGTCTCAGCGTTCTTTGTTTATGCTGCCACCCCCCAACAGCCCTGGATAAAAATTGCTTAAAATAATTTTGGTGCTCATCGATTTTAGGGCAACTTGGAGATGAGACTGAACCTTAACACTGTTTAGTAATGATTATATAAAAATGTCCTGTTTAATTATCCTTCTCTAGTTTAAAAAAACAAAACAATTATCTGCTTGCTGTACAACTGAGTTCCAGCAAGAAATGGCTTGCTGATTTGTGTGGAAGAACTTGACCTGCCTCACAGGCCCTATCTTAAACCCAACCCATCCACACTTTGGTATGAAATGGAACGTGACTATGAACACCAGTGCCAGTACCAACACCTCTAATGCGGTGGTTGCTAAATCAGATAGAATTCCCTGCAGTTTATTACTCTAAAAAGCCTTTCTAGAAAAGTTCCCGGCAGAGAGCTGCTAAGTTTAATTTGAGTGGGATCATCAGGTGTCATGTGTCCACAGACTTGGCCATATAATATCTGCTCTTCTTCTGTCCCGCACATGAATAACAAGATATCGACGAAACACTGGGAATGCTGGCATATCCTTGATATTTCATCCCGAATAATGACGTATATCACAGTCTATTAATATTTATTAAATATGCAATTTTTCAATATTACCTTTACTTACATAATCCATATTTTTCTACAAGGATTAATTCTAATCCGGTGGGAAGGGGCCGTTCTTTTATTCAATTTTTTTAATTCATAAAGAATTGACTGAATGATGCTTTTAATCAGTACTGATGTTGATTTGCCACTCAAAAAAGACTTTCTGTCAGGACAAAACAAGGCTTGCTTGTGTGGTTCTTGCATTCTCTCAGAACCGTAGAAGTCGTCCCAGGGGGTAGGCGGGGGATAGGAATCTTAGGTCTTCGATCACCTCTGATGATGCTGAACAGTCCCAACGTTTACTTTAAAAACTCTGGCTTTCCGCTCAGGCCGTCCCCAGATCTCAGCAAAACCGCCTGACCTTTTAGATCAGGATGGGAAGGGGGCAGGTTAGGAGGATTAGGAGCGTCGGCACAGCACTGCAACGACAATCGTCCAGCGGAGCAGCTACTGGTTTCACATTAAACACAACGGCCTACACACAGGCCACTGCAAGATTCTGCGCTCTTGTATGCATCTCTGGGTCTCCAACCATCCAAAGGTAGTTTTCTATTTGGATTTCAGCTCCACTCTACACCATCGCAGCTAGAACGTGTTTCTTTACAGTATAGAACATTTGTAATCTGTTTCAAAGTTATGCGCATTTAATGAAGCACAGTGGTTTCTGTGGTATAAATAGAATTTAGGACCACATTAGGAATCTAAATAACCATTGAATGAAGAACATGTTTGGCATAGACATTTACTAACTGACTTTCCATAAAGAGATTTTTGGAATACCAGGCCTTCAAACTTCAACACATTATGCATTAGTGCACTAACTGTTGTGCTGGCCTCAAACCAACTAACTCGATCTCATTCTCTTCTCTCTCTCTCTCTCTCTCCGCTCCTCTCTCACTTCCTCTCGCCTCCCTCTCTCTCTCTCTCTCTCTTCCTCCCTCTCCTCTCCTTCTCTCTCTCTCCTCTCTCCTCTCATCTCTCTCCTCTCTCTCTCTCTTTCCCTCGTCCTCTCCCTCAAACAGATATATTATCCACATAGGCCTCCTTCAGCTGTTGCCATCAAGCATGGAAGCTAGCTGACACTGCTTCCTTTTTTTTTTTTTTTTTTTTTTCAGGGGAGAGCGCGAACGCAGTCCCCCACTACCAGAAATTATGCAGTCGAGATTCCATTTGCCTGTCATTTGGTTGGCTGGCATTTCTGCTACCTGACTCATTTGACAGTAAAATCTGGCAGTTCTAACTTTTTTTTGAAAAGCTTGAAGGATTTTGTAATTAGATTTATTTTTGATGAACTAAGGTTTAAAACTAAAACATACACCGATCAGCCATAACATTAAAACTACTGACAGGTGAATAATTGACAGTGTGATGCTCTGGGCAGGGTTCTGCAGGGAAACTGTAGGTCTTGGCATTCATGTGGATGTTACTATGACAGCTACACCTACAGTGGTGCTTAAAAGTTTGTGAACCGTTTACAACGTTCTATATTTGTGCAGAAATATTACTTAAAACGTCACCAGGTACTGGTCCAAGGTACTGGTCTATAGACCCAAAAGTCCAGGGTTCAAATCCCACCTCTACCAAGCTGCCACTGTTGGGTCCTTGAAAAAGGCCTTTAACTCCCAATTGCTTGGATTGCAAGTCGCTCTGGATAAGAGTGTCTGCTAAATGACATAAATGTATTATACTTGGTCATTTATGTGTTGAGGAAAATGGTCCAATTTACATATCTGTGAGTGGCAAAAATATGCAAAATTTTGCCTTCAGTATCTGTTGTGACCCCCTTGTGCAGCAATTATTGCAACTAAACCATTTTTAGATGAGCTCTGCTCATCAGTTTGGAGGAATTTTAGTCCATTCCTCCGTACAGAACAGCTTCAACTCTGGGATGTTGGTGGGTTTCCTCACATGAACTGCTTTCAAACCATTTCTATTGGACTAAGGTCAGGACTCTGACTTGCCATCTGTAACCATTATTTAGTTTTGTTTATCTAAATGTTTTCCCAATAGCATTCTACACTGTCCGTGTGCCAATGATGGGCAGCAATTTTCTTTTAGAAATAAATATTAATTAAAAGTATTTAATACATAACTTATCACTGACTATTACTGATTTGCGACAAGAAACACCCATATATCAATTATAAGCTATTTAGCATTTCTGTCTAATCAGAATCCAGGATGCAACAGTTCTGTGCTATAAATAGATTTAGAACATTGACAAAGAACATGTTTTGTGTAGACATTTACTAATTGACCTTAGATTTCCATTAACAGTGATTTTTGAATATCAGGCCTTGAAACATTCACACTTTATGTATTAGTGCAAGTTTCTTTTTTAGAGAACATTGGGCTTTCTGCTTGCAATCCTGCCAATGCATACCATGTTGTTCATTGTTCTCCCTGCTGTGGACTCGAAAAAAATCACGAACATTAATCAATATGCCAATGTTGAGAGAAGCGCCTTTATTCTAGAAGTTAAACCCTTGGTTCCTTGTGACCGCACAGACTATTTAACATCACTTTGCCTTTGGAGTGAGCTTTTGTTGGTAGACTGGTAACAATGCTCCTTTTTTTTGCCCATGATAAACTTCCAAACATTTCTGTTAGTGAAGATTATACTTTGATAGATCCCTGTTCTTTAACTACTGCCATAGGACCACACACACCCCATGTGAAACAAACATATTTGTAAAGCCCCTGAACTCCAATATCACCTTCAAAATGAATGGGTGGGGGTTTTTTTTTTTTTGGGGCCTGCTACATCCACACTAGTTCCAACTTTTTTTGCCATATACACAATATGTAACTTGGATTGTTTTTTCTCAATACATAATTACCAAGTAGCAATATTTTTGTCTTATTTATTTAACTGGTTCTCTTTGTCTATTTTTAAGGACTCGTGTGAAAATATGATGAAGGTTTCAGGCCATATGTAATGCAGCTTTAAGCACCACTGTACTTACAACATTGCTGGGCAGACCAAGTACACTCCTTCATGGCAAAAGTATTCCCTAATGGCAGTGGCCTCTTTCACCAGGATAATGTGCCTAGCCACACAACAAAAACTGTCCAGGAATGATTTGAGTAGCATGACAAGAAGTTCAAGGTGTTGACTTGGCCTATAAATTTCCCAGATCTGTATACAATTGAACAAATCTGATCCATGGAGGTCCCACTTTGCAACTTAAAAGATCTGCATCTTATTACTTGGTGCCAGATAACGAAGGACAACGTCAGAGGTCTTGTGGGGTCAAAGTCTCGATTAGTCAGAGGTTTGGCAGCATGAGGGGGACCAACACAATATTAGACAGGTGCTTTTATGTTATGGCCGATTGGTATACATAAACATTAATAGTAATAGCTAATGGTGTTTGAACTGAGAATCGGAAAGTAAGTAGAATGTAACTTAAGTTGAGCTTTATTTATAAACTTTATTTTTAAATGTCTATGTACTGAATCTGAAATGCTTATTTGATTATCAAGAACAATATTGTGACATGTTTCACTGTCCTGAGAAAAAGTAGAACTACTTTTCACAACCAGTATGCAATCACTGAACCTTTACAAACATCTACAAATTCATGCAATCTGCATCTAATCAGCCAATCATGTGACAGCAGTGCAGCTGCACAAAATCATGCAGATTTGGGCCAGAAACGTCAGCTAATGTTCACATCAGCCATCAGAATGGAGACAGGCTGGTTTGTGTATTCTGTAACTGCTGATCTCCTGTGATTTTCATGCACAGCAGTCTCTGGAGATTACAAAGAATGGCGCAATAAAGGAAAAACATCCAGCGAGCAGCAGTTCTGCAGACAGAGACACCTTGTTGATGAAGAGGTCAACAGAGAATGGGCAGACTGATTTGAGATGACAGAAAATCTACAGCCACTCAGATAACCAGTCTGTACAATTGTGATGAGCAGGAAAGCATCTCAGAATGCACATCATGTTGAACCTTGAAGCAGATGGACTACAACAGCAGAATACCATGGCAGATTCCAGTTCTATCTGCCAGGAACAGAAAACAGAGACCGTGTGCACAGGCTCAGGCTCACAAAAACAGCTGAAGACTTGAAAAATGTACCCTGGGCTGAATCTTTAGTACCAACCATAAATTTGGTACCAACAGCAGGAATCCATGGACTCAACCTGCCTTGTGTCAACCGTCAGGCTGGTGGAGGTGGTGTAATGGTGTGGGAAATGTTTTCATTGACACACATTTACTATCAATCAGTCGTCGCTTGAATGCCTCAGCCTAACTGAGTATTGTTGCTGAGCATGTGCAGCCAGTTATGGCCACAATTTATCCATCTCAACTTGCTTCAGGAACATAACAATGAGTTGTATTCTTCAGTGGCTTTCCCCGTCACTGGATCTGAATCCAGTAGAATGTGGAAACATGGGAGATGCATAAAAGTGCACCTGAAAAATCTACAGGAATTGTCTGATGCAATCATGTTACCATGGAGCAGAATCTCAAGGAATGCTTCCAGTGTTTCTTGTGGAATTCATGGCACAAAGAATTGAGGGTTCTTTGTTGGAGAGTACATACTTACCGCACAAAAAAGAAAATCACAACAAGAATAAACATTTATTGTACTGTAATTCATGGTGGCTCGGTGGGTAGCACTGTCGCCTCACAGTAAAAATGTCCTGGGTTCAATCCCAGATGGAGCGGTCTGAGTCCTTTCTGTGTGGAGTCCTCCCCATGTCCACGTGGGTTTACTCTTGGTAAAATGTCCAAACAAATGGCTTAGGTTAATTGATTATGCTAAACGTGGTTCTAGTGTGTGAGTGTGCATATGAGAGTGTGCCTTATGATGGATCGGGACCCTGTCAAGGGTTGTTCCTGCCTTGCACCCTATGCCTCTGGTTAGGCACCGGCTCTCCTGCGACCTTGTAAAGGATTAAGCGGATAAGAAAATGAATGAATTAATGAATGTACTGTAATTTGCCAGTGCTGGGTGTATAATATTGTTCATTCATTCATTCATTTTCTTATCTGCTTGATCCAAGGCAGGGTCAAAAAAGCCGGTGCTTAGTCACTGGCACAGGGCCCAAGCCAGGAATAACCCTAGACAGGACACCAATCATAAGGCACACGCACTCACACACTCAAACACACACTCACGGCACTTTAGAAACACCAATTAGCCTAACACACATTTCATGAATATGGGAAGAAGCCAGAGTACCCTGAGTAAACCCACACAGACACACAGGCGAAGTCTGAGGTTGGGATCGAACCGAGGGCTGGAGCGGTGAGGCGACTGCACTAAACGCTTTATTAAACAGTTATGCTGTAAACATCTGAAAACAGTGTTCACTCGCTCACTCACTTTCCATACTCATTTAATCCAATTCAGGGTCACAGAGGAGCCAGGGTATTAATAAAATTAGGCCTACAAAAATTTTTAAATTAAAATTTTGATGTGAATTTTGAAGTGTATAATGATGCTAACTTGTAATGGCGCAACTCTCAAACGATTTCCTTTTATTTTAATAGCTTAGTTTAGAAATAACCGTAGCTTAATTGACATGCTTCATACTGTAGACCTACATACAGAATTTTAATGCTCTAGATAATGTTTGTTATTCAATCAACAGGGGCGCAAGTGGTTAGCCTATGTGGAGTTTGCATGTCGTTCCTCATCACTATGGGTTCATTCCAGGTATATTTTTGTAACAAAACAAAACACAAAATAAAATGTGTTTCTTGTAAATTGTATCAAGTCACTTTCTATTTATGTAATATTTTATTTATGTAATTTTTTTAATCAATCTAAAGAAGCTTGTAATGCAAAACCGAGGAAATGTAAGAACATCAAAAGTCCACAGTAACTGTGTAACTGTGTGAAGTATTGGTGAACTACTCAGTGAAACAGGGATGAACTTTAGTGACTTTGAAAGGAGTGAAAGCACAATGGGGTTTAAATGCCTAGAAGACTGGAAATCAACAGCGTGCATGACCGGTGGCAATCGTTAATACGCTGGCGAATTAGAGTGTGGTAGCTCAACATTAACATAAAAATAGAAGATTAACTTTACACAAATTGTAAATTAAGAGAGGACTGGAAACAGGCTTCAAAGGCATGTGGATGAACGTTCAAAATGTAAGACAGAGTTGTAACTGAAACACAATGCAAACCAACTTTGTTTACACCTCACAACATACAGCACTGTATTAGAATGTGCAATGACACCAATGATGATGCAGAATTTTACATATTCTAATATTTTCAGTGTCTTGGATGCAGCTAGCTAACCAACTTTGCTTGTAAGTATGAGCAATAAACCCAGCAAGGAAATCTCCATAATTCTTTAAGCACAGTGACTCACAAAGTAAACATAAATCACGTTTACCTCTTGCAAGCCCACTGCTCCTGGATTTCTCTTCATGTCTTGTTTTCTGCTAGTTGGCAAAGTATCATTTAACTGATCTGGAGTGAGGAGATGGTGAAGAAGGTCTAATGACACTGTAAAGATACATGATGCTGTATAGGTATCCGGATTAAATTCTCCTTAATAGTCTAGTTGCTTTAAAAATAATAGTAACTTTTGAGTACTGACCTGTGTAAATTATACCTCCCTTTTTAGGAATACTGTTTTACTACTAAGGTCTATGGATCATTCATTCATTCATTCATTGTCTTATTTGCTTAATGCCGGTCAGGGTTGTGGGAAGGCTGGTACTTAGCTGGCAATGCAGGGCGCAAGGCAACAACAACCCTAGACAGGGTGCCAATCCATAGTAGGGCACATACACTGACACTCTCATAAAAACCCTCACACAATAAGGGCACTTTTGAAAATACCAATAAGCTAACACACATCTTTGGAATGTGGGAGGACATGGGGAGAACATACAAATTCAACACAGGCGGAGTACAGGGTCGGGATTGAACTGGCTGTCTTGGAACTGTGAGGTGCCAGTGCTAACCACTGCACCACCATGCTACCCCGTCTATGGATTACACTTATTCGAAATGATTAGTAGTAAACCTGATTTTGATTTGAGTTTAACATTTTGTAAGCAACATAAGGAATACCTGGAGACAATACTTATTTTTCTAAGGCTGTCAGATCATTTATTTCCTTATTGCAGTACAGTGGTACCTCGGTTCTTGACCACCTCAGAACTCATTGAAGTGGGTGTTCTCGACCCATTTTGATCCAAAAAAATGGTCTTGATTCTTGTCGCTTACTCGGTACTCGCCGCACTTGTTTAAACTTGTATGAGTGGAGCTGCACAAGTCGTTTCAGCCAAAGCTCAATTAAAGATTCACAATTCACGATTCAGTACACAGTGATTCAGTGATTCAGATTCACAATAGCCTTGCTCAGTGAAGAGCTCGCTATTTTCATTGTGATCTACAGTTCTGTATTCTTACACGAGATTACATGAGATTTTTCAACACTTTATTATAAAATGAGCTTTGTGTTAATGATTTTGGCCATCTGTAGATTAATGTAAGTGTTTTAAATATTAACTTACTTATCGTTACTTATCACGGGCTCAGCTCTAACAAACACATGCTAAATACATTTAGGAAAGTGTATTAAGTACTGAATCATGAATACTTTTTCAAAGCATTTTGCCCAACCGTAGTTAAAACATCTCCACATACCTCGGTTCTCGGTCATCTCATCAGTAAAGAAGACTTGTTGAGAACTGAAAACGATGAGTACCGAGCAAATTTTTCCCATACGGAATAATTGAATTAACTCGTTCCAGACCCTCATTCACACTGTATAAGGCATTATATGCATTAATGGAGTTGTATTGTACAGGTGTTCCCAGATTTACGATGGGGATACATTCCGACAAACCCATAATAAATGAAATGTATCATGAACCGATGAGATTAATATAGTCTATTCTGTATCATAGTGGAGCCGACCTTATTGTTTAAAACACTTACATACAAACACATTAACCTACAGTTGGAAATAAAAACCATAAACACAACGCTTATTTTGTAATAAAGTGTTGAAAATCTCATGTAATTTAGTGAGTAATGGATTGAAAGTGAAAAGTAAAAGCAAAACACTTACTCTATTGGTGAACTCATGGCGCTAACTGCTAATGCTAACTACTCAGCCTGAAAGTGATCTGCAGGATTCAGTCCTTGATTTCCTTTTGGTTGGCTGTAATAATCAACCATTTTAGGAGCCATGGAGAATTATGTGCACTAATAATGCAGTATTGTAGATGTAAAAATAAAGAAAACACAGAGATCTTTACTGAGAAACAGCTATTGGAAATCTGAATCACTGAATCACTGTGTACTGAATCATGAATCGTGTTTCAGCTGGAACGAATCATGAGGCTCAACTCTTACAAGTTTAGGCAAGTGCACTGAGTACTGAGCAAGGCATATTTTTCCGACGTGTTCCGACGTGGTAGAGAACCGAGGAATCAGTGTACATGCGTTAGTCCTGTTGGTATCCCTAAAGTCTCCAAGTGTCAGTGAGTGAGCATGTTTGTGTGGATGTGCCCTGTAACGGATTGACCTCCTGTCTAGCATAAGTTATTGACTTGCACCCAATGCTACCAGTTACACCTCCAACTTGTTTCTCCAGCATATCCCACAGATGCTCAATGGCGATCTGGAGAATTTGGAGGCAATTTGAAGTCTTTTTCCATGTTCCTCAAACCATTCCTGAACAATCTTTATAGTGAGTGTGGCACATTTTCCTGCTAAAAGAGACAATTGCCATTAGGGAATACTGTTGCCATGAATTGGTCTACTTCATCTGCAACAATTTCAAGGTAGGTGATATGTGTCAGTAACATCCACATGAAAGCCATGAATCAAGGTTTCCCAGCAGATCATTGCCCAGAGTTTTACATTGTCAGTGTTGTGTGCTTCACCTGTCAGTACTTGTAACGTTATGTCTAATCAGTGTACATTCTATCAACACCCAACCCTGCACCAATCCCGAATTGGAAAGTTGGATAAAACCACATAATAAATAATTTAGTTGCCTGTCATCCTCAGGAACTTATTACAGTGCAATTAGTGTCTTTGAAAATGAATTATTTTTCTTCTCTAGTTTTGTTGGTTTTACAAACTACAACTGTAACACATTAACTGAATTTTAATATGTATACACCAGAATGATATGACTGGAATGAAATGGATATGTAATGAAAACTGTTCATAAGGAAAGAAGAAGTGAGCCAGGTTGCATCAGCTTATGCTAAACCAGGGAGCAGCAGTGGCTGTGCAATATTTAACACAATGAGCAGGTGTATTTGAAGCAGTCACATGTCATAAAAGCTCGTTTGTTTTTCATTTGTTGTGCTTTTTGGGAGAAAATCTGATTCTTTTAGTGACATACATGACAAACTACAGTGGTAGATTGTCATTTAAGTCTCACAGACCAGGTCACACCTTCAACAAACTTCAACAGCTGAGTTATACTTAATAATGAAGAAGGTGAACATCGACAGACGAAGCCCCATCAGGTACACAGATAAAGCCATGAGGGCCTGTCAGAAAGTTCCAGCCATACAATTTTATGCTGAAATTTCTCAAACTAGCTTGGGTGATTTGAATATTTCTGAATGTGACAAGATTTTTTCTCCATAAGAAATAAGGTAAATAGGGCTCTCGCTATCAGAATATTCACTATCTGAACCTGGAATGAGATGCATTTGGATAACTATGAATATCCAATTAAAGTGTGAAAATTATCCAAATTATCCAAGGCTGCTCATTTAGCCTTAATTTGTGTAATATTAGTCAAGCCGATCTAAACTGAGCTGCCACAATTGAGCTGTTTCGCTATTTTTAATTTTCTCAGTATTGTCACGTGTTGAAATGACTGTCAGTGGTAATTGCACATACACTACAGATTAAATCTATGGAAAGGCAGTATAATGGACAATTACATTTTTAAAAGTCATTTTTTGGTTAGAAAGCCAGCCAGTTTTCTTAAATACGTCAAATCCTTTCAGAAAGCAGTTAAGTAATGGTTCAGTCTCTTCGGTGTCTGCATGCTGATTATTTGGATACAGTGGAGTGAAAGTCGCCGTTTGTTTCCACTCCGGCTGCTCTCATATATTTCACCGCCGCTCATGTCTGAAAGGCTGTGGCTCCATGCGCCCGGGGTGGCCTCACTCCCTCTGATGCTTTTCCAGTGAGGATCTGTCAGGTCAGAGCGTGCTCCGTCCGCCGGTCTCCGTTCCTCTCTCCGGGTTATTTATTACCTCTCTCACCCGCCGGCAGCGCTGCGGCTCCGGGGCCGCTGCCAACAACGGCTCGGAGGACGGGGCCTATCTGAAGGGGCTCCCAACCAACGACAAGCAGGAAATTTCGTGTGCTCTCTTTCTGAGTTGATACTAAAGAGGTAGCCTAATGAAGTATTGAACTGTTTAAAGTCTAAAAATTGGGCTTCATCCTACCTTCCATCCATCCATTCCTACCTTCTATTCAAATTACAGTAACACAAAGTAAAGTACGTGAATAAACCAAACCAAATAGCTCCAGAATATGACTTGGATTTCAAGTGGGAGCCTTATTTTGATTCTTCTTATGGGAAATTTCGTACATCGCATTACGCTGCTTACTTTTAATTATGTCAATAGTGTGGCGCCAGGGTTTTACTGATTGGACCTCCAGGCCTGTTATCTGCGTATCGGGTGGGGCTTTGCCTCTCTACCCTCCTCACATATCTCCTCCTGTCTACTACCCTTTGTGTGCGTGTGTGTGGTTAGTTAGATCCCCAGATTACTAACAAATGCTACTTGCTGTAAGTGAATGTACATAAATTAAAGGGCATAGGTAAAGGCTAAATGTCATGTGGAATGCCTTTTGCTACTCTGCGCTATGGTACTTTAGGCAACACTCTGCCCATACACTTATTCTGTGCTCATTTTAATCAATCTCATTTCTGGATACCAATCAGGTCAGCGGTCATTAAAACTGGAGTTAGTGGTTTGTAATTGGGTTAGAGTATTCAGTGTGAGTTCGGACATCAGGGTTTGAGGGTTAATAAATTAAGCAATCTCAATATCCAATCATTTTTTTATTCCTTTTGATCAAAAAACTAGAAACAATTCTACATATATTAGATCAAATTAAGCTATAACGTTTCTTTATATTCACGCACTCACTTTCCATAGACAATACAGTTCAGGGTCGCAGGGGTCTGGGGTCTAACAGGAAGGAATTTGGGAAATCAACCTTAGGCAGGCCACCAGTTATCACAGGGCACATACACAAAAACACTTACTCATACTGGGACATTTTAAAATGTTAGTTGACCTAATGCATATATTTGAAATGTGGGAGGAAACCAGAGTACCAAGAGAAAACCCATGCAGACATGGGGAGAACATCCAAATCCCCACAATCTTAGGTCAGGTCGAGACTTGAGCTTGGATTTTGCAGATGCCTTACAGGTCTATTAAACTGGCAACGTAATTAGGACGTGACAGCTGAATCAACCAATCAAATTTTCATTAACATGATTGAGACTGCCTTTGAATAGGATTTAAAAAAAACACTGACAGACTTCTCAAAGTCAAAGACACGTCAAAAGAATCACAGCAGAGTTATATTGAGGTATATTGCTTGTTAAAGCAGAATGTGAATGACTGCAGTGTTGGTGTGTAACTACAACTGTATTTCAGCTAATGTAAGTGACAATGTAATATTTGGGTTAAGTAGGTTAATAATAAGGATCCTTAAAATCCTAATAATAGTATCCTTAATAATAAGGATAAGAAAATTATTTGACTACAGACCTATATGCGATCAGCCATTGTCTGAATGGACATTATGCAGTGCATACCTGTATCTTGAAGTAATAGTTCAGATGTTGATCATTTATCCTGTGAATGTACCATTCACATCCATTTGTCTGGGGGCTTTTGTACCAGTGTTCAAATATATATTTAAAAATGGTGGTTGAGGTAAACACAGGAATTTGCATCTGGACCAATCACTTTACCCTTGCATCACTATGTTTGAACCAATTTCCGTACTCTTCTATCCGGGTCTGAACTTACATTTACATTTACAGCATTCAGCAGACGCCCTTATCCAGAGCGACTTACAATTGATACAATCTTACAATCCAAGCTATTGTGGGCTAAGGGCCTTGCTCAAGGACCCAACAGTGGCAGCTTGGCAGAGGTGGGATTTGAACCCTGGACCCTAGAACCACAGTCCCTTATGAACTTATGTCACTCAGGGTTCCTATGCAATGAGAAAAGACCCTACCTTGACGTAGGAGCCAAAAAAGTCCCGGTACATGGAATTCTAAGAACCACAATCATCCCCAGTTCCTGTAAGGTATTTACCTATTTACCGGGAACAGCCTGGTATTTACAACATCCTACATGGCTCCCTTCTGACCCTTTTTTGCTTCTTTGTGCTTTTCGAATATACACATGCCTTCCACTTCACCGCTTTGTCGGGTCAATCTTCTCTAACATTGTACAGTTGGTTCTTGTTACTCTTGTCACTCCTGTTGTTCCTGTCACCTAATGTTGTTCTGATATGGTTTTTTTTCTGCTCCTGTTTTATATACTGTTCCTTGTCTGTGTGTGTTCCTGTTTATGTAGCATTATTGTTTGTGTTTGCATTACCTTGCTAGCCCCTGTCTATTTTGTATTATCCTTGTATGTAAGCTTAGCCACCTAGCCTCGCTCTGTTCACACCCTTACATCTTAACTTTCACTTACGTCTGTTTTTATGTAAGGCTGCTTTCTCACAATGAAACAGGATCTAAATTACTTGAAAAACCAGAGCTCTGATCAAACTGAGCCGCACCAATTTGGGTTGGGCCTAGATTTTTTTCTACATGAACCAGAATATCCATGGTGAAAATAAACAAAAGATGGTTATTGTTCATGAGCCTGGAGGCACCTATTGCTTTTGTTCTTGTTAGCCAAAAACACCTTGTACAGATTCAAAGTATTAAAAATCTGGAAAGTATGTGCTATAATGGTTATGCCATATAAACCATTAAACGAAGAGCATTACATCTGACCTTGTTTATGAACCATTATTGTTGCATTCTAAATATTTCACAATTTTGATTGTGGTGAGTAGGTTTACTTCTATTAAAGTAGGAGAAGCACTGAAAATCATTTACATAATTGGAGCATATGTGACAGCGGAATAGTATAAATCTAGTCACAATTTGCCTTGGGTCCTCATTTGACTAGCTGAGACTATTATAATGACTTTAAATGTGGTTTATTAGTTTTATTATTACTTTATTGTCCTACCTTCAAGTATAAATACATAATACATTTAGGCATTTTAAGGGTAAGACTATTAACATATATAATTAAATTGTCTTGTGAGGTTTGTGGTTCACAAACCTATCTTTGTCTTTGGAGACAAATTAAAAAACAGCGTAGATTTCCTGTAAAATCAACAATGAAATGAAAGTGAATTTGATATTTATAAGTGGGTGGCTGGCAGTCTACAGTGTGTTAGATGGTGACTGAAAAGTTCAGGGGAATCCTTCCTGAACTCGGTGTGTCTGTGATGTACACCGCTGTTGTCTGTAAGTTCAGGGGAATCCCTCTTTCGTAAATGTTGCTCTTTGAGTGTGTGGAGAGAAACTCATGACTTACTCATGATTCTTCTGAAGACAGGAGAGAGTAGGTGTGTGTGGGCAGGGTATCTCCTATAGGGGATCCTCACACATGGGGGTGAAGGGATCTCCTAGAGATGCACAATAATATCTCAGAACCTTCTGACCTTTAGATTTTTTCCAATCCCACAGATGTGTGTTTGTGGAGGCAATGTTGACTTCCTGAAATTGACTTCCTGAGTCTTATAAGTTGTGTCATGGCAGGAGCTCTGAAAAGTGTCAATGTCCTTCATTTGATGATGCATAGTGGACAGAAACTGAAAAACTGGAACCAGCACAAGACCCATAATCATAAATACTTTCTGAAATGCCATGTAAGGATAGCATGAGGACCTTTTGGGATCCAAAAATCAATGTCAAACATAATACTGAAGTATTTTTGCCTAGAGACATTGAGATTTGAATGGTATCTGAGATCAACAGGGATATCAAGTGGAACAAAATTAAGTAGATGGGTTACAAATGAATGTTGAGTTATTTGGAATCGGCTAAATTATTACAAGTATTTTTATTTTCATTGGTTATGGAGTAGGGTGGCAATCACAGTCTTCTTGATAAGTCGTTCTCTTCTTTTCATTATTTTTATATTTATCTATTAATAGCTCACTACTGCTTTAGTGGTTATTAATGTGTTTTGATGTAATTTGATAATGCAAGCAACAAATACCATTTAAATAGTTGGTTTTGAAAATAATAGGGCTAAATATTGCAATTTGAGACATTAAAGGCCACAAACAGCAAACAGGAAAATGGTTTATGAGTAACTATGTTTACATGCTGCCTAATAATTATTTATAATTAAATTCTAGCAATACCAACTGAGCTTCATCAGAAACAATATCCAGTTGAACATAGTTGGTAATCCTTTAAATGACCCATTAATAGAAAATAATAGCCACATACATTTCTTTTATTTATTAAATTCGCAATCACAATTTGTGAGTACATTTTTCATATGTGTGTTTGTGTGCCAGTAGTGTAGCCCTGTAATTAAACAATTCTCATATTCCACACATACATTATTTCATTTATTGCATACTGAGGGTCTGGGACACAAGAAGAGAAAAAAACATTAGTACATATTCGACTAAATGTTTTTTTTTTTTTATCAGTACCGACACATACACACATTAGCATTCATAATTACTGTTCACTATAAGCCTGTGTTGCTGCTTCATACTCCCATAACAAGCAAAATAAAACATTTCTTATATCAATTTTTTGTTTTTAACCTGCTTTGTTAAGATCTCTCTTTAGCATTAGGATTATAGTTAGTGTTAGCGTTAGCATACTTATTTTCTACCGTGGTTATATTGACATATAAATGACTAAACACTCAGTTCTTGCGCTGAACTTGTCTTTTACAGTAAGACCTCAGTGAGATGAAATGTATTCGTCATTTCTATCTACATCTGTTTGACTCTATTATTGGTCTCTAGAAAGAAATGAACAGACTTTATATTAAGGTTGCTAAGCTTGCTAGCTAGCTACTATTAGATAATTACTACATCCTTTTAAACTAGTAGCAAGTTTGCTAACAAGCTAACGTGTAAATTAAACACTGGCAAGCGAGAAAACACTTGGCCAACTGTAATAAAAGTGTAGACTTGTCTTTTACAGCTAATGGCCAAATTAACTAACACACAAACACACACTCATACCGAAACAAGTAAACACTAAAGTCATTTGTACATATCCGATTTAGACACTCACAAACTTACACTTAGAACTTTAGTATTTATATGTATTTAGTAATGTTTTACATATTTGGACTTGCAAATTCTTACATTTTATTCTACAAATGTGAACCATGCCATTTTATTTTACATTTATCACATTTCAGAACATTTACAAATATCAATTTACAAGCTCAAAATCATTTTAACCCCAAATTGGTTCTCAGATTCTTATCACCACATGAATGACCTGCTATCCAATAAGAAGAACCATACCTTCAGAGGTCAACGTAGCAAAGCAGTTTGGGCTTTTTCCATGTCTTTTTGCCCTGATTATCCTTGTCAGGGTCATGGGGTCAGCATATTAGAGGGTCAGAGATTACAGGGTGCAGGCATAAGCATGCCATAGATGGGACACCAGTTCATTTAAGGGCCGGCAGGACTCTCTGCAGTACTTTGAGGGGGTGGCACGGTGGAAGACTGGAGCTTGCATGTCCTCCCCTTGTCTGTTTGGGTTTACTCTGGGTGCTCCGATTTCCTTTCACAGTCCAAAGACACACATTAGGTTAATCGATTATAATCAGTTGGCCCGATCTGAGTATGTATGTCTAGTTTCTTTGTATATTGATGTAACCTGTGTCTGTCATAAATAGCCATTGATGCTGAAATAATCAAACCAAAACAAACAAACAAGCAGCACCTTAAGATAATCCCATGACCAGCTCTTCCTCTCTCAGGTATGGGTAATGGTGCCTGTGTTAAATGAACAAGCTGGCAAGGGACCGCCTGGGTTTTCATAGTTCGTGGACTAGAGAATTGCCACTTTGCCACAGGAGCTCCTCTGTTAGTAGGTGGCAATAAAATGCTCAAAGCAATGTTTATTTTATAAAACGTATTCACAGCTGTAAAACCATTGACATAGCGAATTCTATTCAAAAGAACATGGTTTCATGTAGGAGGTTTTGAATACAAAGATAAATACTTTTTCTGACAGTAGTTCATTCTTATAGCGTCCAGTACCACCGTGCATAAACATGATATTAAAATGACCAAAGCGCAATTTGCTTTACAGCAAAGAGTCAAACGTGAGCTGGTTGGCTGGGAATGCTTAGTTGACGCCGTCCGTCGCGAGCCCCCCTTCTCTTTTTCGCGCCAGGATTACCTCCGCTGTTTAAATGGGCCAAGTTCGTGAAACGGCGGAGAGTCAAATCTTGTTTGGTCTGGGTCTAACTAAAGCGTGACTTTAACTGCATGTGGATGATTAACGGGAGATTTTAAAGAAAAAAAAACCTAACGTTCCTTTAGTTTAAGATACAGTGTTCTAATGTAGCTTACGTACATATCTGGAATAAGGGACGGAAGGGGCTAGTTGTTGAACGTCCCTGCTAAGAATAAGAAGTTTGGAATGGCTTTGTTTTTATGGTTATGTGGAATTTGAAATGACGTCAGATATAAGTACTGGGAATTGGAAATACAGCTTTAGTTTGTTGACAGGAAGAAACTTAAACGCGAGTATGTATAATAGTTGATATGGTGCTTATGCAGGCTGAAGGCTTGACAATAAAAGAAGTTATAGGCTCTGGAAGGAAAGCCGATAAAGGCTGAGTGATCATTAAGGCATGAGGGCAGTTCATGTGTCGCCGGGCCGGAATAACAGGCGATCTATTAAGGCTGCGTCTCCGATTTGAAGTGGTGGGCAGGAGCGCGCCGGAACCCGTCACGCAAGCTGCGCAGTGAAGAGCGGCGCCGGAGCGAGTCTGCTAAAAACAGCGCTCCCCCCGCAAACATAAAAAAACCACACTCACACATCAGAGCCCGTAGTCAGCCGACTAGCGAGCAACTCCAAAAAAGAGGACGCGCAAGTTGGCTCATTACGAGCCGCCACTCTCTGGTCCAGCGGCGCCGCGCGCTCTCTTTTGGTAACATGCCCGCCGTCAAAAAGGAGCGTTTGGACGGAGAAGACATGGCATTAGGTGCGTTCGCGCAACCCGAATATCTGGCCCCTTTAAACGCGGCCGCCATCCCGGTGGTGACCCCTCATCCTCCGCCGCCCTACGACCACCTCTTCACCCATCCGCGCGCCTACCTGCACCGGCACCCCGACGACCTGATGCTGGAGAGGTTCTCTTCCATCCCGGACTTCCAGCCGTTCTTCGACAACGGAGAGCCGTGCATCGAGGTGGAGTGCGGCGAGAACAAGGCGCTGCTTTACATCAACAAACTGTGTCAAGGCAGCAAGGGACCTTCCATCAAACACCGGGGCGAATGGCTGACCCCCAACGAGTTCCAGTTCGTAAGCGGCAGGGAGACCGCCAAGGATTGGAAGCGCAGTATAAGACACAAAGGTGAGTCAGATTCTGTTAGCGAATGCTTCGTACTCCGTGTAGCTTTTGAGTTTCTGTGAGTTGACTTTTTCGGTACTAAAGGGTTACTCGATTCTACGTTTACAAGTACGGACTTAACCGAGACGGACTAAAGCAGAGAAGCTCACGCTCACTTGGCTCGTGCCTCACTCTCCCGGTGCGTAATTGGGCAGCTCACAGATTAAACAGGAATCGGGATAAGAAACAAATTATTTCGAGCACCGACTGGGAAGAGTTACTCTGAAAGCTGAAATATATGCTCTTCAGAAGTTGATATTTAGCCTCGGTAAGTTTAATCCGCCGACTGAACTTGGTAATCTTGTTATTTCATACTTCATCACACCATAGCTTGTTGGTATTGGAAATGCACTATACGCAAAACGCACACTGAGATTTTGGGGCATTTCCCTTTTCAGCTGGTTGATTTTGTCTTGAGTGTCAGACCGTACTCTGTTCAAAATTATGTTTGTCGTCTTGAAGGCGCAGTTTTCATTCAGGATCATCATTCCATCTAACTGATGTAAAAGATGAAGTACCAGATACTGTGTGTGGAGTTGTGAATGGACGTTAATGGAACTTAAACGATCGTTGAACAGTTTCTGTATTTTTGCTAAGCACTGTTTCTTAGATTAGCGCGTACATTACCTCTACTTAGACAAACACGTGTCTTTGGATATGGATTTGGAGAAGATGTGGATGTGTAGATTCGCTCCCAGTTTGGTGCGTTGCTCCTGGGTGCTGCTGGATCGAGAGGGTTGAGCGCGTTGGTGTTTTACGCAATGGAGCACATGCTGTAAACTCGAGACTTTTCTGTTTAGCTTCATTGTGGTCAATGGATTCACTCCAGCTCGAGTCTCTATGGTCAGGTTATAGGCTTGATAGTTATAACGTTTTGTGATGGTAAGAAACTTAATGTGTTCGCTGACTAGTAGCACACTACACCAGATGAACCTGTCACTTCTGCAGTTCTGAAAGGGCTTACAGGTTTCCTTCATGAACTAAATGGGGGTATAGAGAACCAAAACGTCATAACAGCATGGTCAGGGGTAAAACACCTAAATGTTCTGCCAGGGTAGAAGAACAGGGGATTATCCGATGCATGGTCGATGTCCAAAGTAGCCTTCTTAACTTTTCCATTGACACTAAAGTCTAAATTTTGGGCAACAAATATGTCTCGGCTGATGGACTACTTGTGAGTGGGGTATTTCTTTTTAGATAACACCTAAAGTGGCTTGTTTTGGCGAAGTGCATCTGTCTTAGCTGTGTCTAATACGTTCACATATATACCAAAAAAAGAAAACAGTTTTTGATCAAGATGTAACTACACTATAAATGCCTATACATTAGCCCAGTACACATGTATTTTTATATGGCTTTCTACATTTTGCACTTCTTTGTATAATATTACAGAAACGTGCATTTTTTTGTCTTGCAGGGAAAAGTCTGAAGACTCTCATGTCCAAAGGAATCTTACAGGTGCATCCTCCGATCTGTGACTGCCCAGGGTGTCGGATTTCATCTCCAGTGGTAAGACAGAGCTCTTTCCGTTGTTTTTTATATTTTCTTGCTTGTTTGGGCTGTTTTGGGCTGGAAAGTTTTACTGAAGGTGGCTGCTGTCGGGACGACATTTTCAATTGCAACAGACTCATTTGAGGCAAGATTCGAAAGGTATATGAATCAGTAAAATGCTCCAAAGCAATAAACTACATGCCATGCTCAGTGCTTAGTTTAATATAGGCTGGCTGGCAGGATGGTGACTTGAAAGTGATCCTGAAAAGTCCATTAGGGCTGGGTGCAGGGAAAGTTGAAATGTCTGGAATTGTTCGTTTCGGTTGTGATGTGTTAGGTCTGGGTTCAGCCATTCCTGTTCTGTGAAATAAGACATTTACGCTATTTTAAAGTTGTTTTTTAATGAAAACTGTAAGTTTATCGAGTAACACCTTGTGGTACATTTGAGAGCTGTATCTTTAGCAGTCAGAGGAAAGGTTGAATTCAGATTGAACTTATAAAATAAAAGCACCAATCTAGCACTTTTCTGTCTTTCATATTGCTGAGTGGATGTATAATTAAGTAAAGATGGGTTGATATGATACTATGATATATTAACCTTAAGAAGCAGATATGGATATTTTCAAGGTATTATGGGTAGCTTCAGGTGGCGGTACCTTTATAACTTTATTTTTACTCTGTAACAAGTACCCAATTGGTTGCTGAAATCAGTAACAAATAACACGTGTGGATGCTCTCTGTTGAAATTATTTAATATCCTAATTTATTTCATTTGATCTTTTTGTAAATAATATTTTAAGAAAATATCAGAAGATGCTGTATTTATCATATTTTTTCATTTTTCATACATATTTTATCCAGTATTTTTTTTTTTGCTATATAACACACTATTATTATGTTTGTTAGGAAAGCTACATTAGCTTAAATGCTGGTAATGTAGGAAAGTTGAGGAAAAGTTTCAATGTCAGCAAGCTAGTGAGCTACCCAGGTAAATAATGAATATGCAGTCCATAAGGAAACTTCATCAAAACATTTGTTGAAACGCTTAATATCCTCTTATTCAGCGCAGTGCCTTGATATCAAACCAAGAAAGCTTAGCCATGACACGGACACATCACAATTAGAACTGCAAATCATATTCTGAAGTTAACCAATGATACAAATGGTCGACTTACTGGCTTCTCGCCCAGTTCCATAACTCATAGCGCCCGATTGCTTATATTTGCGTGCGTGTGTTGGTGTGGGTGAGTGTTCATGCATGTGGGTGTGGGTGTGTGGGTGCCGGCCTACTTGGAAGTCGGCGGAATCTGTCCACACAGGTGCTGTGTTTTTATCTGAAGCGAGCACATCTGTCGTCGCCTCTAACGGTTAATCTGCAGGGAAGGGTGTAAGAGGCTTACTGAGCTACTGAGCGTGGCTATGGGTGATTACTGGGTGTCGGCACGCAAGGCAAAGGCGGTGTAGATAAGATGGAGGTGTTTGAGAAGTGCAGGTAAACTTGTGATGGATGATGACCCAGAACTGTTGATAAAGACCTAGATGTGAGGCATGGACATTAGCTAAAGAGATATGTGCAAGACAGACTTTCTGAGGAGTCTGTGTGGTAATTGTTTAGAATTGGGATATGCTACCATACACATATAATGCTTAAGTCAGTAACAGGACTGGGAAAGTGTGTCACATACAGATAAGTGTGTGGACTGTGGTAGCCTAGCGGTTAAGGTCCGGGGTTCAAATCCCAAGCTCTCTGCCAAGCTGCCACTGTTGGCTCCTTGAGCAAGGCCCTTAACCCACAATTGCTTGGATTCTAAGATTGCATTAATTGTAAGTCGCTCTGGATAAGGGCGTCTGATAAATGCTGCAAAACGTAAACGATAAGTTATCTTCAAGTCCTATTCAGTACTATTAACACACCATTCCTATTTGCCATGTGTGATCTTATCCAAGTACTAGGTGTCAGAAGGTGCCTACCAAAAGTAAGTCTAACCTGGTCAGTAGTGTAGTAAATTACTAGTGGTCCATGGTTAATGGAATATTCCTGCAAGTTTCAAGCTAATACCTGCATCTGTAGTGCATGGGCGATTACCACAAACAAACATTTCAACACATTTCCCTGAATAGCGAGAAGAGTGGAAAACTGTCAACTCAACTTTTTTTAATTCAAATTCACTTATTGGGATGGTCAATAACAATTATCTAGCAAGGTAGCATAACATACACCACGGGCTAGGGTAGCCTAGCCTAGCATAGCATAACAGTCTGAACAGCAGGGAGAGGCTCCGTCAGATTAAAGAACAGAAAACGGAGGTGAAGGATAAATAAAGTGAGACCAGAGATGCAAAATAAGAACTTGTGCCCAAGAAAGTAGTTGTGTCAGCAGTTTGGAAGGGTTTTGGTTTTAAAAAATCTGACGCAGACCAAAAGGCTAGATATTGTGGTTTGTCGAGCCCCTGTTGGTAACTCTAGCAACTTGGTCCATCACCTCAGTGGAATGAGATTTCAGTCATCGGATTCAATGCTGTTAATGACATTTGAGGTGGACTGGAAAATGCGAATAAGAAGCCAACTGAAGCCTTGTATGCTGTTAACCAGTAGCACAAACCATGATGCCAAAGGGTCAGATATCACTTGAAGAGACATTTTCTCGAGGCACTGCATATGATAGGATAAGCAAGCAGTGCAAAGACATTATGGTCACAGTAATAATTCAGTTGAGAGAGACAGGTTCAGAGCAATGATTATAATACTGGATTCGAGGTACCTCTTACCGGGGTGAAGTCTCCAACTAAAAAGGCATATCTCTTTGCAGTTTACACAATAAAAATTGTAGATGTTTCATGCGTACTGATTCCTTCATATATTGTGTAATTTTGTGGGGCAAAGTAAAGCTTTCACTAGAAACATGATGGAATTCTTTTTTTATATTCTATGTACAATAGAATAAGCTACAAACCCATCTAAAAGCTCAGTGAGCCCCGCCACCCCCACCCCTTGCCTTTCCCCAAAAAAGAAAAAATACAGTGATAGACCATGAAACCACCAGATTATTTAAAAAAACTTATGAATTTTTGGTCATACCGCCCAGCATTACGTCACTCTTTGATAATTAGATGAAACCACAGCATTCAACTTGAGACATTTTCCATGTTTGTCACATTCCAATACTCATTTTGTAGTTATTTAATTGTCTAACAATAGTTTTACCAATTGTTTTCATGCTGCTCCAGTAGTTCAGTGGTAAGAGCCAACTGCTGGAAATCAGTTCCTGAGGCCCTTGATTCAAATCCTGGGTTGTGCTTAGAACGAGAAGGTTGGGCGCAGCGTTTATGAAACCCTGCGATGGACTTGTCCACTGCCTCCTGTGATTTCTAGGCCCTCACCCACAACCTGAACCAGGTTAAATGGGGATAAACCAGGATGCTTTGATTTTTCTTTTGTTTTTATTATGCTTTGTACACTGAGTGATGGAAGGACCAACTGCTCTTAGTCTTTTTTGACATGGTAGTAAGAGTTAGGTAAAAAATGTTGGTGTATTCCTTCAAGAATGTATGTCCATGTGTGTCATATGACTATGAGGATATTATTTGGTTTCCTTTGCATTTTGGTAGGCTCTGAATTTCCGCTGGTCATTTAACCTTATGGCAGCATCACCAGTTCAGGAAGCTGTATACTGGACACAGTTACATAATACGTATTTTAACAAAATAAAACGTTAAGGCTTTGGAGTTTTCCACAAGCAAAGCTTTTCCGTTTTTCCATAGGATTTATAGCCACATACGGTTAAGGTTAGGTGAAAAGCTGCTTTGCTAGCTGTGCTGTTTACTGTTGAACTGTGGAAGGCCCTAAGAACGTTTGTTCTCCCCTCACCACTCCTTCTTCCCGTAAGTGTGACGTTGGTTTGTAAGAGGGAGAGGTGTGGACGTGGAGGGCAGGCTGCCGACTTTGCCTCGCCTGTGTCTCCACACACACACACACACACACACACACACACACACACACACACACACACACACACACCTTAAGGGCAAGGCAGACACACCGTGGCTTTCCGTGAGATAACAAGATTCGCTCCCTGTGCGTGCACACACACATAGGCGTTTTCTCTCTCCCTCTATAGCTCGCTAGTACTCTCGCCCTCACACATAGACTCACATTATAACACATTCACACATGCGAAATAGTCACATATTAAACATATACAACATGGTAGATTGGAAATACTCACGCTGGCTGTAGGTGTCACACATTCACACTTTTATATTTTTTCCAGCGTAATTATAAACCCGCCACACAACTGTTTTACTAATGTTTTACTTCTTCATATTGAGCCGGTGTTAAATGCAATGCTTAATGAATTTCATAATAAAATATTTTCTAATACACCGTACACAGTAGCATCTCAGAAAAGACTTGAAGATTCAAGTACAACAGAGCTCCTTGAGATAGAGACTATCGATCCTTTACAATTGAAATGAGCTGATCACAGCACTTGCAAGGCGTTATATCCTGGCCAGTTACTGTTTTTCTGAGGTACGCAGCTAAAATGAATCCTTCCCTTTTCACCCGTTCACCTCTGGAAACTTTTGGGGTTTTGGAGTTACTGTATTAATATGTTTAAAACCAAGACACTGTGATATATCATAGTCTGAACTTACTGGATGGACACATCACTCTAAATCATAATTGGTACATCATTAATTGGCATAATTTCTCCTCTATATTGACTCCGTCTGAGTAGAGTTTTAGTTTTATTGTGAGCAGAATACGCATGGGTCCCTTTAAGAGCCCAAGCCAGCAAGCCGTGCCGGCTGTTGTCTCCCAGGAGAAATGTGCTTCCTCCGCTCTGTTTTTTCAGCGGAACTAGCGGAGGCCGGCAGGAAATTGCACTCTCCTCCGGCTCGTAAATATCTCTTAGAATCAGCACCCCCACCACTGCATCCTGGTTTGAAAAAGAAAGGTTGCCATGCTGGAGGCTGGGGATAAGGCTGACTGGAGTGGGGGTCAGTTCGGTGGTTTCTGCATCATTTCCTCTTAAAAAAAAAGGAATCAAGTGTAGACTTTCAAACTAAAAGCAAGAACTTACAAAAAAAACTTAGAAACTTATATAACAAGCCTTTGAGAGTGTTTCTGAGATTGTTAGTTGAAGACATCGAGTGTCTATTTTAGGTGAGTAGGATATGCAGTGGAGATAATATGCAGTTTTACAGTACATAATGTTAAGCAAAAGGACTTATAGACGTTCATATCAACTATATGAAAATCCCTGTCTAACTTGTATTCATTTGCTTATATGAATGTAGAGTCATCTGATGCTTTCTCTCAGCTAGGTGAGCATAGGTGAGATTGGTTGCTGGGCAGTAACTCCCTAAATTGTGGGACAGGGTTGAGGTCAGACTAGTCAAGCAATTCCAGACCAAACATTGCAGTACATTTTTGCTTGGCACACAAGGGAAATGTCGTGCAGAAACAGGAAATGGTCTTCCCCAATCTGTTGCCAAGTCTCTAGAATGTCACTGTACCTGATCTTCCTTTACTGGAACTGTTACAAATGGCCTAAACCACAAAATCCGACTCCAGACCACTTATTCTTACCAAACTATACAGTTGGTGCTGCGGTAGTCGAATTTAGACTTTGTCTGACATCTGACAAACTCCAATTCATTAGCCAGAAACATGATTCTGAGGAAGCAGATCCTTTCGTTTCACAGTATAGAGCTTTACAGTCAATTCAGAGACAGTTTGTTACTCAGTAGTGATTGTTACAACCAAGGACAGCCAAATTTTATAATGGACAAACTTTAGTGTGTACTTTTTACTTGACTGTCAGCTTGTATAGACTACCACATTGGCGCTGAGCTGTTGTTGCTCCTAAAGAGTTTTTGCTCCACAATAACAGTATGCACATCCCAGCTCTAGCAGGGCAGACATTTTAGGAACCGACTTCTTTCAAAAGGAGGTTTCCCATGGCTGTACCATGTTTAAAGTAAGCTCTTGAGTACTACTAATTCTACTGTTCAGTGTTTGTATATGGAAATTGCAAGACTGTATGCTTGCTGTACTGTGCCTGCTGGCAAATGGGTGTGGCTGAAATAGCCAAATCCACTAGTTAGAGTGCGGTGCATACATACTTTGACCATAAAGTGTCCATCATACACTGAGTAAAATATTTATGATGTGTGTTGCATAACAAGAAAGTGCAAAACATTGCTTATGAACCAACTGTGTCTGAAACCAGCATTTACTGCACTCAGACTGCAATCAGTTCAAATGTACGTAAAGGCAGTGATATCACAAGCAGTTACACTGAGACTAAAACTCCCACTAAGAAGAGTTTAATGAGGCCACCTTGTTTTAGCAGTATAGACCCAAGTATTAGGTGAACTTCACAGTTAAATGTGACTCATTTGATAGAGCAGAGCTGCAGGGCTGGGTACGGGCAGGAACGTTGGCTGACGCCACTCAGTCTCCTAACAACTCCCTCACTGCAGGGGGTTAGAAAAGTGTGTGTGCGTTGTACACGCGTTTGTGTGGCGATGTTTGTATCCCCCACATGGAGATGAGGCTATGCTGCTATGGCAACGGCAGTATCCCTCCTCAGGCCGCCAGCGAGCGAGTCTGCCCTGTGGTCTGTTACGTTAGTGCCTCCAAACGTTTCAGAAAACCTCCACAGACGTCAGCGGTGCCTCTACCTGCTCATCTCATTCGGCACCTTGCCTTCTTTTACAGTACAATAGAGTATAATGACAGCTGTGGTGTGCTGTCACATACTAACAAGCACCTGTGTGTTATGATATCAGTAGGAACAGTTTGGAAGTTCTGTAGATGCACAGCTGGGTCAAAAAAGAAGTAGAATCTTGCATGCAAATACCCGAGTGTGTGTTTGTTCATTGTGCATTTGTGTGTCATCTTGTGTTTTAGACGTGATTACTCTTATTGTGTTCCAATTAAGAGGCAGGGCCTTTTTAACAGTTCAAGACCCCCAGTTTTTAAACACTGTGCCCACTGACTGTTCACTCAGTGAGACCCATATTTCTTGTTGGTCAACCTTGCAGATGTTAAATCAGAACCAGTAGCTCATCTGTTGCTGCACAGTTTGTGTTAGTCCTTCTAGTCCTTCATCAGCGGTCATGGATATTTTTGGTTTGTGGAATTTTCTTAGTCCAGCACTGACAATAGAGGTATTTAAAAACTCCAGCAACTTCCAGATAGTATCTGTGGGAATCCTGATAATTGAAGAAGTGAAGAACAGGGAGAAAGGGGCTAATTAAGTACTCACAACAACAGATGACCTACGGTAGAATGACATAGTACACCTATATTGTAAGTAGAACTGATCTATCTATCTATCTATCTATCTATCTATCTATCTATCTATCTATCTATCTATCTATCTAACTAAATAGCAACTAAGTTTACCCACGCTTATCATTATAAGAGTCACTGGGTGAAGCAAGACGTCCATCACCGACACATATTTGAATAAATGGCGTGCATAGCATACTATAGTCATGCTAGTGCATTATATTTTCATGGGTGCACAAGTTGAACTTCAAACAATGTCTTAACGTATTTCTGTCTGGGCGACTTTAAAAATGCAGACATTTTGTCCATGAGTACACACAGGCTGATGCATCTGAAAATGCAAGTGATAAAGTTGTAGCCCCTTCAGAAACCCTTTCAAAAATACAGGTGCAATATCAGTGAGTGCGTTTACATGCACTTAATAATCCGATCGTTCTCAGATTTCTGCAGTGGTCATGCATACTCTGATCTAGAAATCACATTAATAAATTTGATAGAGAGAGCTGCAATTATCTCAGTAATCCGATTTCTCAGAGCATGTATACCCATTGTACTATTTCAATCATTTTCACAGTCTGCATTTGCACGTAAAGGAGACTTCACAAACTTTGAGATTAGTTTCCATCCCTTGATTTTTTAACTCGTGAGATCTGGCAACCCTGGAATTAAATGCAGGACCCGTTAAACGCCCATCGAATACTCTGCAGAGACTAAAACGCAGTATTTGATTATTCAATATTAAAGTTTGAAGTTTATGTCACTTCTTTTTGTGAGATTTTTTGGCTGGTTGCAAAGTAGAAATCTGATTATTACCTGAGTCATGTAAACCCAGAAGTTTCCCATTATCTAATTACTGAAGTGCATGTATACTGCTTGATCAGATTACTGACAAAATCCGATTTTCTGCAGTTATCAGATTATTCAATACATGTAACCGCACTCAGTGAGATTTTGTGTGAAATTTCAGAGCTAAAATGTACAACGCTACCCCCTGTAGCTAAATGTAGCTAAAAGGCGCTTTTGTGCCAGATGAACTTTTTCATAGTTCTTGAAACTGTTGGAGAAAGTACCCCCTCACTTTTTTGCACTGCTGGAACTGGGGTCAAATGTTGTTCTTAGAACGTTTTGTATAGAGACTTTTTTAGCTTTTACTTCAAGGTAGGCTCTTTTCTCAGAACGTAGGATAACTGAGTGATGCAAGTATGCAGTGATTGATCCAGATGTAAGCGTAAACCAATTGGTCCAACTGCCATTTTTAAATATACTTGTACACCTGTAGCCATACAAACAACAGATCTTCACGCTAAACATGGAAAAAACACAGACAAATGGACTGACAGTGAAGTCCACATTTTCCTCTGTGGCAGAGGAGGTGCAACGGGTTTTGGAGCAGTTTCGCAAACCATCAAACATCTTACATCACTTGGTGTTGCAAATGCATAACAAAACAGGCCCTGGAATGAATCATGTTCTTGAGGGAACTCTGCGGAGGGTAGTTCCTCCCAGATTAGTCCCTAGAACTGTTTGGTGCGAAAGCACCTAAAGACATCCACTAATTGCAGTCCTGCCACTGGCTTAAACTAGTTGAGACTAGTGATGCAGTAAACAGCAAAAAGTGTATACCATTCAAACAGCAGGCTTAGGTTTCCCTGTGTAGAACATTTTCAACCAACGTGGTTCAAACAATCGTTTAAACGTGCCTCACCCTCTCTAAACTGTTTATGCAACCACCCAAGCACAAAAATCAGGCTTTCTACTGAAGTAGCTAGTTAGCTATGTTATTCGGTGTTACGTGTAGCACCAAAAACGTCTCGGTTGAACTGATGAAGTAGCAAGTAAATGTGAGTAAACCAATGTCACATGCAGTAAATGTAAATGTTAGCATACAGTATAATGACATTCAAGGATGATACTGTTAGCATATCCTTTTTGAGTTGAGACATGGGATGCAACTAGCAGACATCCACTGAACCCAGTTTTTACTCTTCCAATACCAATTCCGATACCGTGTACGATCTGATATCAGTGTTGTTGTTCTTTTGAGTGTCTGACATGAGACTTTAACTAAAGCAACAGAGAAATAAAAATAAAAATTCATAAGAATGAAAAACAAGAATGACGAATAACAAAACAACATGATTAATAATATGTTTATCTGATTTAATAAAGCTAAATCAGATAAACAGTAATTATAATTCCAGTGTAAACTTTTCAGGGCAACAATAAAATTGGAAATTCAAAACGTCCAAAGAAAACATGAATTACAGTTCCATTTAGTAAAGTTGTTAATTAAATAAAAGACAAGCTGTGTCAAAAGGTATCAGACATGTCTATCCGATATCTGATTTGTTTAGATTTGAAGGTCAGTGTTAGAGCCAGTCTGATTGGTGCATCTCTAGCAGCTAGTATGACATTTGTCTCCAGGGTAGAAGACATTTTTATTTATAACAACAGGATCAAGCTTAAATATGTCCAAATGCATTGGTAGCATTGGTCTTGATTTTTCCATTCACTTCCTGTCCTGCAATGTGCTATGCAGCATGCTAAGCGGTTGGTGATTATTATTTCTAGCGTTTGACTCGTACTGTAGTCAGTTTTGCTTACTTGGTATTAATTGAACTGCGGCCTAGAAGTCTCTTCCCTCTATCTGTCCCTTTCTCAGCTTTCTGGAGGCCAAGGCGGAATTGTTACTTGTCCATGATGCTCTCCCTTGGCTGTCTTGGAGGGTCTATCCAAACACAGTCAGAGAGTGGCTGGCATGCATGGCTGAGCTGCTGCTGACCTCCCAGCATGGGAAAGCGCTCCACTGGGCTGAAAAAGCTAGGGGGGTGTATCTCTCCGACAGTGCTCTGTTGTTTTTCTGGAGGCTGTATTAAGGCCTAGCTCTGACATTATAGTGTATAATCCTTTTGCTTATGAAAGCATAGAAAGATTTCCATTTAAGAGTTTTTGTGTAAATTTTCTAAATGTAACACAGACATGAATAACAAGATTTGTCAGCACTGGTCTGCCATGAGCTTGCTGATTTTAAATATACACCTTGCTACTGAAAATAAAGTTTAAATATTCGTTTTCGGAACCACATAGTCATACACCACATAGCATCCATTCGGACAATGTCCGTTCACATATAAGTCCGTGATCCGATGAGGTTATTGACCTAATTACCCCATAAATAACATTATCAGATACATTAGCTGTTGTACTACAGCAGCTTCACTGATACATGTAACAATGCAGATTCTGGAACAAGCGGAGAAACAAGAACTGCGTCTCACAGCCTTCTTCCATTTTTGCACAGTTCCCTGCTGCCTTTTGAAATATCTGCTTACATTGTAAATACAACAGCGTATATGCCATGCTGTCAGATAAAAAAAGTAAAAAGTATCTCATTCCTAAATGTGTTTGTGTGTGGCATTCAGTGTTGATATTTAATAAATCGATGATATTTAGTAATAAACACTGCAATATCTTGGCTATTTAGTCAATACTGTTACACTACAGTATCTCAGATAGCATTGCTAAGTACATACTAGTGTGTTCAAACACCATTAGGTTTAATATCTCTGTGTTTTTCATAGACTTTTACCAAGTCTCCTGTCTCTCAAGTTTTTCTCCAGGGCAAGAAGACAACAGTAATCTCAAAAATCTTCCCTTGAGTGTTAGCAAAAATCTGTGTTTAGATCACCAATACATTTCTCAAGATAAACTCAGTTTTGTTGCCGGATTGTCTACTTCTGTTTCTAATGACCTTTAGGAGAAACATGCGACAAAGTTGATGCGCAAATGAGACTTAAATAAGAATCACCATCATGTCTCTTCAGTAATGAACGAGCGACCATTGTGCACGGAAATTTTACTATGGAACGTGGAGTTCTTAATTCTTCACTTCTCAGAGAGAATACAGAAAAATGGGTTTGTTGTAGAGCATGGGTGTTAGATGGTCTTTCTCATGACACATTTAGTGATTTTATCTTTTCTGTTTATGATATGTTACTTCTTCTTCATTCTCTCTCTCTCTCTCTCTCTCTCTCTCTCTCTCTCTCTCTCTCTCTCAGTGTTTGCGTGGCCTTACTCTCTCCAATGTTCCTGTAGTTGAAACTAGGTTCAGTAACTGCAGCCAGTCCTCCATAGTCCTGCTCTTCCCTTCCCACTCTCCCTCCCTCCCTCCCTCCCTCGCCCCATTTTACCGCCACCCCCCCAAAGCTCGCGTCAAGTCTGCCCGCCATCCCGCCTCCACACTCACACAGCGCCGTTACGGCTCACACACACGCACACACAAGTGGAGGTTACGGCAGACAGACGCGTGACTCATTAGGCATTCTTCCCCCAGGGAGAGCAACGGGGGAAGGAGGGGGGGCGCGTATGCAAGCGCGCCACAGCTGCAGGAATGTCACGGGCTGCTACTGCGATGTGTGTGTATGTGTTTGTTCATGTGTAAGACTTAGAGAGTTTGTGTGCATGAGAGAGAGCACACACAGTCCCTCAGTGACGTATCTACGCACCTTTCAGGAAATACTGCACCGAGAAAACAACATCTTATGGCTTTTCCATAATATCCTCATTTTTCAGTCGGAATAACAGCCAAACAGCAGTCGCAGATAAACTTTGAACCTAAGCTTTGGAAAGTGTCTTGTTGCTACAGGTTCTGACAGAAACTTTTCACTAGTATTTGTTAAAAAGAAATATTTCGAGTTGATATTTTAGCAAACCAGCGCTGGTGGCTCAGTTCTAAGAGCCATCTGTTGAAAACGGCAGTTTCTGGGATGCTAGCTTCGAAGCCCAGATGGGTCTTGCAATGTGACGGTTGGTTGGTGCGTTTACTAACCCTGCGATGGACTTGTGCCCTGTCTAGGGTGTACCTGTGCCTGCGGTCAGTGAATTGCAGGTTAAGCTCCAAACCCACCCCTGTGACCCTGACCAGGGGGGAGATCAGTGGGGTTAAAACAAACAGTATACTAACATAAAGATTAGGGCTGTGCTAAAACAATCGATACAGCAATATATTGTGATATTTATTTTCGAATACATTACATCGAAAAACACATTTTAAATGGGGTGTAAACTACAATTCAATTTGTCTGCTTTCAGTATCTGTACAGAAATAACTGCAACTAAACCCTTCCTGTAACTGTTGATCAGTCCTGTACACCGGCTTGGAGGAATTTTGGCCCATTCCTCCGTACAGAACAGCTTCAGCTCTGGTATGTTGGTGGGTTTCCTCACATTAACTGCTCGCTTCAGGTCCTTCCACAATATTTCAATGACTTGGCCATTCCAAAACATTAACTTTATTCTTCTTTAACCATTCTTTGGTAGAACGACTTGTGTGCTTAGGGTCGTTGTCTTGTTGCATGATCCACCTTCTCTTGAGATTCAGTTCATGGACAGATGTCCTGACATTTTCTTTTAGAATTCTCTGATATAATTCAGAATTCATTGTTCCATCAAAGATGACAAGCCGTCCTGGCCCAGATGCGGCAAAACAGGCCCAAACCGTGATACTACCACCACCATGTTTCACACATGGGATAAGGTTCTTACGCTGATATGCAGTGTTTTCCTTTCTACAAACATAATGCTTTTCTTTTAAACCAAACGTTCTATTTTGGACTCATCCATCCACAAAACATTCTTCCAATAGCCTTCTGGCTTGTCCATGTGATCTTTAGCAAACTGCAGACGAGCAGCAATGTTCTTTTTGGAGAGCAGTGGCTTTCTCCTTGCAACCCTGCCATACAGACCATTGTTGTTCAGTGTTCTTCTGGTGGTAATATAGTTCTTCATATCTCCATTAGTTTAAATCTGTTTTTGAATGAACATTAACATTAGCCAATGTGAGAGAGGCCTTCAGTTGCTTAAAAGTTACCCTTTGTGACCTCGAATTAATGTTTTTTGGTAAACATGGAAAAACTGATTATGTTAAGCTTTGTCCATTCAAGATTAGTTATTTTTTCAATGAAAACTAATATTTCACTTCTAACCTGTACAAAACTAGGGGCGATTCTAGGATCAGAGCTTTAGGGGTGAGAAACCCATTTTCCTACCATTTCCAAGGCAAGGGGTGAATGCTATATTTAAAGCTATGTATTTAAGCTAATAAATTATATATGTCTATACCATATACTTTCTGATTTTAACTGGGTTTTTTATCTTCAGCTTATCAGAGACGAACTTCAGTTTAAAAACAAAACAAACAAAAAAAAGTTTTACTCATTTTCAGGGGTGTTAGGGGTGCTTGAGCACCATCTTTGGCTAACAGATGCAGATGATTGCCTAGCGTTAGGGTTTTGAGAAACAAGTATGCCTATTCTGAGCTTCTTTCTATGTATAACATTAAATCAGAAGTTGTCTGCTGCACTTTTCTCAGAGTATTTGTCTGTAGTGCTGAAGACAAGGTAAACTTTTATGTTTATGTATATGCAGTTGTTCTAGGTTAAACTAGAGTCCCTAGTATATCAAGGTAGACATTAAATGGCAGACCATTTTATTAATAGAAATGCTGCTTATAGGAAATTTTACCGTGATATATTTTCCATCCTTTAGAGTCACGTCACCACAAGTCTGTGTGTGTGCGTGTGTGGGTGTATGTGTTTGCTGTAGCCCAGTTTTTCAGGTTTTTTGTTTTGGAACACCCTACATTATGCGGAAGTGTTGCCGGAAACAATATGCCGGAAGCCCTGCGTCAGTCAAACTAAACAGAAGCTTGGGGGGTTGGAGGTGGGGGGAGCAGGGGCTTTCCAAAATTTTGCACTGAGGCAGCATGGGGGCGGAAAGACCCACATAGAGGCCTTGGCTATGTAGATAGGAACCACTCACTACAAACGCAGAAGTTTCAAATTAGATTTAGACTATAAGCAACTTATTATGAGTTTGAGCTCCACTGATGCCAAAGCTGTGCGTTCTACAGTGCATGACTGGTCAGTCTCTTTGAATGGAATGAATGGCCTGTTTCCTATTCGATCGGTGTGGCGCAGTCCGAGTTACTGCTTTTATGTGTGTTGTGGTGTCTGAGCTTAGGTTTGGGACAAAATTGGTTAAAAGAGAAATTACGATTCTTACTTGATTCTTATTTACCACGTTTAGAGCTTCTAACATGAGAAATGTAGCAGCAATACATGTGTCTATTCATTTTGCAGTGTGTCTATGGGTCTGATGTGTTTTCTGAGGAGTTTTCTCTACAAGAAGTCACCAAATGTATCTGAATGCTGCTCCAACAATCTCAAACAACAGAGGGAAATGTGCTTTCTGTGCAAAAGGAAAAAAGATGCCTGGAAAAAAGTGTAGAACTACACAGTGCGCTCATCCTCAGGGATGTTTTCATCTTGCTCTCTTTTTTCTCTCCGCCTCTTTTAACGTATGCCACTTGAGAGAATCCAGAGGGCCTGCACCTGTTTGCCTCTTGGCTAGTCTCCCCACTCCCTGCCCTAGCCTGCCACTCACACTGCTGTCCTTGTGGGATGCCACGTGTGTGTGTGTGTGTGTGTGTGTGTGTGTGTGTGTGTGTGTGTGTGTGTGTGTGTGTGTGTGTGTGTGTGTGAAATAGTTCCACAAAAATAGAAAGATCTTACATTTTTTTAACTTGCTGGTCCTTACATGGGCAAGGACTATGACTTTCTTTTATATAACTAAAACAGCCAAAATATTTTCTAGCTCTCTGAAGTTATGGTTAGGATTAGCTGGACTTGCAACTGTGGTAGTAGCAGTGGACAATGAAGATTTTTATTCCTGAACACGTTTGAGCTTATTGTATGGATTTTTCTCTTCTGATGCCATAAATCAACTTCAAATGTTCCTGTCTCATACTGTTTTATACATATATCCTATTGCATTGTAACTAAGTTCAGGGAGTTTTTCCTTGCCACTGTCGCCCTAGGCTTGCTCAATTTGGGATTGGACGTAGTTATTAGAAGACAATCTAAACTTGTAAAGTTGCTTTGAGACAATGCTCCATTGTAAAAAGTGCTATATAAATAGATCTGACTTGACTTGACTTGAACTAAGTTGTTTTGTTCAAACTAAGCATACCTGTAGGTGCTATGAAAATGTCTTAGGGATGCCCTGCTCACATTTACAGAAGCTGCTTGGACACATGTTGACACACATGGTCTTTAAGCAATAGGTTAAGGAATATGCTTAATAATAAGGTTTACTGGATTCAGGAAAATTTACTTCAACAGAAAGTTCTCATCAATGTCTCAACAGCTGCAATAAGTTCTGTTACATCTGTGGCGAGTATACACTCAAGGCTCAAAGATGCACCTTGACTGCACTTATCAAGAAAGGCTATGAGCTGTGACTGTGGTGACCTAGCGGTTAAGGTATTAGACTATGGACCAGAAGGTCCAGGGTTCAAATCCTGCCTCTGCCAAGCTACCACTGTTGGGTCCTTGAGTAAGGCCCTTAACCCACAATTGCTTGGATTATAAGACTGTATCAGTTGTAAGTCGCTCTGGATAAGGGTGTCTGCTAAATGCTGTAAATGTAAATGTAAATGAGCTCTACTTCAGATGTAAACTGTGACCAATATAAAGTATATGTTTCTCACATTTGTTGTGGAACATGTGCTGTAAACCTCAGAGTTTGGCTCACATGTATTCAGAAGTTAATGCCATTTGCACTCCCAATGAAATGGCCACAACAGGAGGATCATGTGATGGACTGTGTGTGTTACTTCTGTCAGACTGATGTATCTGGTTTCTGTTCTAAAATCTATAAAAAAAATCTATTGAATATCCCAGTCTATCTTGAGCCATGTTGACAGTTATCCAGTACTGAAGCAACTAGAAGCATGGAACGTAGATAAGGCAGAGGAAGATGCTACAAAGCATGAACAAAATATGGAAAATGACACTGATCCAGATGTTGAACCCTTTATGTTTCATCTAATAACACAGCCAAAATTAAATGACCTGGTCTGAAATACTTGGTTCAAGGTTGACAGGATGGGGTTCTGTCTTTCGTAACCATCAAGAACATCTGACAGACCTCTTTATACAGGTTGACAACGTCTGTTTCTGCACTGACACTGATGGATTGTTCATGGCTATGGTTCATGTTTGTAACCCCCCAAATTAATATTATTTTTTAAATTGATCCATCAAAGCCTGAAAGTCATCCTGTTACACAATGGAAGTGTCCAAAGTTCAGTACCCATTGGCTATGCAGTACGCTCAAAAGGAATGCACAGTAGCATGGAAATGTTTTTGTTGAAACACATACTATACCTCTGTGGTGTTCTAAAAGTATCGGCACTGCTACTAGGAATGTAGCTCAGATATACAATGTATGGTTATTTCCTTAGTGCATGATCATACAAAAGAGTGACATTAATTTCAAAAAGAACTGGCCGCTCCATAATAAGCGTTTTGTTCCAGGATATAAAAGTGGGCACATAAATTGCTTGTCGACCCAGCAAAGATGTTTCTGCCTTCCCTTCATATAAAAATCAGAACAAAGTAGGTGATGGACAATATGAAAAAAGCTAAACTAAGGTGTCAGCATCATAATGCGTTTAAAGGTAATGCAATTTAATGTGATTATATTTGGTAAAGGGGTAATGAAGTACAGCAGTTATGTCAAAGGAAACTCCCCACAATGATAGAAGGACAAAGTTTTGTGTGTGGGTGTGTGTGTGTGTGTGTTGTGTGTGTGGTGTGTGTTGTGTTGGCCTCGTGCGTGGAAATAGGATTTGCTGCAGGGCTAGCCAAAGTTTTGACAGAAACTGAGAACACATTTGCGATCACATGCTCATACGCGGTGCACTCGCACGCACACACACAAACGCGCACACACCACACGACACACACACACACACACGCACACACTCAAACACTCTGTCACATACACAGACTTTTTTGTGGGAATAGGGAATTTCAAAGGCCTGTCCGTTCACACATTATAACTCTGGACAGGCCTTCTCTTTTTTTCCCTCTCACACAAGGGAAGCCGCCCAGGCTCAGTAAGGGTCACATTAAAGGTTACCCAGCTTCACACGCTAAATCCCTTAGGGCTACTTTTCTTCTTTATCCCTCCTTCTCTTTAGATGTGTTAGAGGGACGGCAGATGAGATGGAATCAGTATCAGGTCTCCCTTCCTCACCCTCTCTTCATCTCTAAACTAGGATCAGTTGTCTTCCCTTTGGCCCGCTTATTATGGGCTGAGTTTCTCTTAGTCCGAGTCACATTGGTTTATTAGGTTTTGTGAATTTTCCTTCTTATGAGGTCATCTACTACTGCATCTGTAGCATACGAGCAATTACCAAAAACAGGAAGTTTGATGTTTCCTTCTACTGAGAAATGAATGGAAAAACATTTTATCTTATCCAATTTAGAACAGAAGCATACGGGAACATGTTAAATTCATTTTAACATTGCAAACGTTCAGCTATATTGATTGCTTTTAAGAAACAGGTTTCCTGCAGTGGCCATAAGCTAATTCTCCTGTCCACATTCATGAATCATTGTAGATGAATAGATTTGAAGTACAGAAATGTGGCTTTCACTTCCACATACTGGGTCCATGGGTTGAGGACACCTGGCCTATGTTTCAGATCTTGCTCTGTGTGTTTTTTTTTTTTTTTTTAGGAATACAGGGCACGGGCATACACGTCCTGCATGGGACTCTGTATACGCTGCTTGACCCGGTCAGAAGGAACCGCCTGATCAGCTAGTGTATTAGTCTGCTGTGCCACTCTAGAGCGCAGAAAAGTAGTGGTTATTCAAATTATTCTGTTTTAATTAATGAATAAATTGAATATTTTGAATATGTGTTGCATCTCTAATTGTAATATATTATGACAAATGTGTCCCTACGTGACTGAAAACGTCATAAAAATATATAGGTCTCATTTATAGGCAGTCAGCAATGGCACATTGACTCCCTTTGTAATTGCATGAATGTGGTTTGTTTTTCAGTACATGAAAATATGTCTTAATAATTATCTTTGGTAATATGTTTCAAATGTAATTGGTGGAGGTTAGGTTGAAAGAAAGATTCTGGAGTATTGCATTAAAACTTGCTTTAAAACTATATTTAAATTAATATATATTTAGCAGTGATGTCTATTATGAGGGAAATTTGGAATTGGCAGATATGTATGGTGCACATTGCTATACCATTCTGGTTCTTCTGCTTTTTGACTCTTGATTAAACTCAGTGAGTATGCAGTTAGTAAACAGCCTGCTGTTAGAATGCAGTGAATTCCTGTGCCTGTCCTCAGCATCTCAGTGTGTGTCTCCTGTGTGCTCCAACAGAACCGTGGGCGTTTGGCTGAGAAGCGTACCATCCCTATACCACCAACCCGTGTGCCCAAGAAGGAGCTGGCCTCTGTCTTCAGCAGTGACGAGAGTGAGGGTGGTGAGCGGCTCAGCGCAGACCCTGCTGACATTAAGCAAGAGGAAGATCTCCATTACTCTACTATAAGAAAGAGGTGTGTATGTGTGTGCATCGTATTCTCCTTCTTCCCCACCATGATCTACATAGAGCATTAAAGTAGGGGGCCCTCTACCACTGCAGCCCACAGTGTGTGCACACATGCGCTCTACTACACATAGGTTGACACACATACCCCCACCATATGTGCGTACATGCACACAGACCTATTTATTCATATACATAAACTGAGACAGGGCACGATGGGACTCTAAATAGTTATGGATGCAAGCCCACAGAGCACACAGAAATAAGCACATGGACTTCTCACCTCATGTGTGAGGATTGGAACAGATATGGGTGTAGTAGTGAGACGGCTGCCCAACTTTTAAACTAGGTCCAAAAAAGCAAGCTGTTATAGCATAAATCTCTTTTTGATCAGTGACTCTTCTGGGTCACAGTGTCAACACTTTTATCTTTTTATAACCGAAATGCTTGCATTAAGGTTGAAAAAAAAAGTGTTATATTCAGGGAATTTCATATTTGTATTTATAAGCCTGCATGATGTATAAATACTTATGCATGTTTTCATATATACAGTACTGTGCAAAAGTCTTAGGACACCATTAGATTTGTTGTTTTAGGAATTGTATAATGACCATATGTATAACATTGTCAACGATTGTACTAAAGTTGGTTATGTCACTTCGTAATACCCTTTTCCACTGATCTTCATTCCGATCTTTGTGATCTTGGCATTCTAATGAAGCTTCAAAATGCTGCTATTGCTCAATTTTAAGAGGAGGTCACACTAAATATTTGCCACTGTAGCCTATATAAGTTTATATACATACAAGTTTACACGTTTCATGTATTTTATGGATGTATTCTAATAAAGAGGCTGATAATAATTATGCATGGTCATTATACCATTGCTAAAGCAATGTTACAGTGGGGCAAAAAGTATTTCAGTCAGCCACTGATTGTGCAAGTTCTGTAACTTCTCCTTTAAGAAGCTCTTCTGTCCTCCACTCGTTACCTGTATTAATGGCACCTGTTTGACCTCATTATCTGTATAAAAGACACCTGTCCACAGTGTGAAACAGTCAGACTCCAAACTCAACCATGGCCAAGACCAAAGAGCTGTCAAAGGACACCAGGAAGAAAATTGTACACCTACAATTGTAAGAAAGTGGAAGACATATAAGACCATTGATAATCTCCGTCGTTCTGGGGCAAGATCTCATCCCGTAGAGTCAAAATGATCATGAAAACGGTGAGCAGATATCCCAGAACTACACGGAGGGACCTGATGAATGACCTGCAGATAGCTGGGACCAAAGTAACAAAGGCTACCATCAGTAACACACTACACCGAGAGGGACTCAGATCCTGCAGTGCCAGGCGTGCCCCCCTGCTTAAGCCAGTACATGTCCAGGCCCATCTGAAGTTTGCCAGAGAGCATATGGATGGTCCAGAGGAGGATTGGTAGAATATCATGTTGTCAGATGAAACCAAAATAGAACATTTTGGTAAAAACTCAACTCGCCGTGTTTGGAGGAAGAAGAATGCTGAGTTGCACCATACCAACTGTGAAGCATGGGGGTGGAAACATCATGCTTTGGGGCTGTTTTTCTGTAAAGGGGACAGGACAACTGATCCGTGTTAAGGGGTGAATGAACGGGGCCATGTATCATGAGATTTTAAGCCAAAACCTCCTTCCATCACTGAGAGCATTGAAGATGGAACGTGGCTGGGTCTTCCAGCATGACAATGATCCCAAACACACCTCTCGGGCAACGAAGGAGTGGCTCTGTGAAAAGCATTTCAAGGTCCTGGAGTGGCCTAGCCAGTCTCCAGACCTCAACCCCATAGAAAATGTGTGGAGGGAGTTGAAAGTCTGTGTTGCCCAGCGACAGCCCCAAAACATCACTGCTCTAGAGGAGATCTGCATGGAGGAATGGACCAAAATACCAGCTACAGTGTGAGCAAACCTGGTGAAGACTTACAGGAAACGTTTAACCTCTGTCATTCTAAACAAAGGTTATGTTACAAAGTATCGAGTTGAAATTTTGTTATTGACCAAATACTTATTTTCCAACATAATTTACAATTCAATTATTTAAAAATCCTACAATGTGATTTCCTGGATTTTTTTTTCTCATTTTGTCTTTCATAGTTGACGTGTACCTATGATGAAAATGACAGACTCTCTCTTGCACAATAAGTGGCTGAGTAAATACTTTTTACTGCCCTCCTGTATATCTAATCTAATGGTGGCCTAAGACTTGTGCACAGTATTGTACATTATGTATTATGATAACAGATGACTAGGAAGACCATGTAGTGCAGTTTTTTTAAAAAGTCTTAAAAACAATGGTGTTAATTGCATTTCATTTAGTATCTACATAACAAATAAGGAATTAAATTATATGAAAATTTAGTTAAGAATTAACTACGTTAGCTCCTGTGTTTCTGCTGTTGTTGGTTATTGTTATCATCATGTCAAATTATGTTCTTATATTAATGATATATACAGCAATCAATGCTAAGTTAAGCTATCAAGACCAAACATGACTGAATAATTGCTATACATATAAGCAGTGGAACACAAATCATTTGTTGTAAGTAAATAAAATTGTAGCTTCAATTATTTTATGTTGTTTTGAGATATTTGTGGGCTACTGAAAAACAGTTTGCACCGCCATTTATCATGATATTGATATTATGTCAGAGATGGAGGAGGAAAAACTCCACACAGTGAAGCCAAGTGTGTTATTTTGTGATATTGGCAAATGTTGGTCACCTTTCAGCATTTGGAAACTGAGACTTTTGTAAACCTTCTCAAATTGTGTCCTCCCCACAACCCACACCAAGTTCCCAAAAAGCTTTTTTATCAAAAATCATGTATTTAGCAACACATTTCACATTCTTTTTTAGCCTACATTCCAACATGATCAGTGATTGAGAATGTACTGTAGAAGAGCTGTAGAAATGAATGTGTTATTGTCTAAGATAAAAGAGGGTAAAAGTATAACAATTTTGATCATCTCTAATTGTCCATAATCACAGAACATGAATCTACTTAATATTTTACAAAGCAAAATGTTATAGAATGTAGTATTCATTTAGTACCGTTATATGCTCTGCATCTCTAACTAGGGTGAAAAAAAGACTTTTATAAAAAAAGAGTTTTATACTCATTAAATTTCCATGAGTAGTTTGCTCCTCTTTCTCTCAGACACAAGAACTCAAGGGAGCCTATTATACCATGGTTACGGCCGCCATAGAGTAATAGCCATGCCTAAAAAGCTCTGATTTCCGCTGGCGATTTCCATCTGTCAAAAAGTATTACAGGTGATGATCAGTCGGCAGGTGTCAGCCATAGCAGGTAGGTCTGGGAAGCATGCTTTTCTCAAACCACCTAACCCTGTATCCTAAAGGACTTGCTGAGATGCTTGGCCTTAGGTTATGATCTATTATTGACCTCATTGTAATTGCTGGAGCATGGATGCTGGAACACCTGGATGATGCTGATAGTTAGTAGATGTTTTATAAGTACTGGAAGCTAGGTAGGTATTATTGGTTGGCCACTGTTTTTCTGATGAAGGTTAGATAATAAAATGTACAGTATTTATACATAGCTTTATTTATACAGAGCGAAGAACACATGTAACTGGTTTGTAATGCTACCATTGACGTTGACAACAGATCAACACTGTGCTTCCTACAGCAGGGCCAGTTATATTATCCTAAACTTCCATTCATGGACATGCGTAAGATCATTGAGATGCAAACTTGCAATTGCCCATTGAAAATGCTATTGTTTGTTTTGATTTTCTTCCACTGGTTCAAACTCTCATAATCATCCCTGAATATATCTAGCGTCAGTGATTGGAAGCTAGATAGGATTCTTCTGAAAATAACATATACTGTATACACATATTCAGACATGTACTACCTACAGATCATCTGCATTTTGCTGGAAGGAGGCTGTGTGTGGAGTTGTGTGTGAATGATCTTCCTATTGGTAGATGCATTTCTACCGTCACGTAGTGTATATACAGCCATACTGCACGACCCTATCTCACCCCCTCGGTGAACTCCACCATGCAGTCTGGCTGTGACGATGAGGACACTGCTTGAATAATAACGCATTACAGGATCTGTCTAACCTTGTTAAAGAGATCCCACCCCTCCCCCATGGCGCTCCTTCCGCCAGCGCCTGAAGATGCTAATGAATTTAAAGAACACTTATGACGAATATGGAGGGCTTTTACCCAGTTAATGGCGGCGGACTGTGAGGAGCCTTGTCTCTCTGTCTGTTCTGTCCGGGCCTCTTTGCTTTACGCCTTCTTCACTCAGACGAGGATCTGACCCAAACAGATAATGGTATGTTCAATCTATGCAATCTGATTTCCATTGAGCAGGGACTGAGTAAGTGAGTTGTGAAGGGTCTTAACAAATTGGATTTAGCCAATGGGTGAAAAATGGAGAATTCGTTTTATGTGCAAGTGTATTTACGCCCCATCAACAGGCAATTGGGGTTATTGTGGTAGATGTGTTGGGTGACATTATACTCAGAACCTTCATACATGTGAGATATATCAATTCACCTATGATATTTCGGCCCTGAAATTCTTGAAATCCTTGTTCTCTGTTTAACACCGGACCCAAAACAAATATTATTTTGGATTTATACACATGTCTGTGGCCCATTGAACCCTAAGTGGCTTTCCTGGTCAGAAGGTGAAAACCAGCTTAAATGTTAGTATCTGGCCACATTTCAGGTGATTATTGGCCAGTTTTGGGGCCAGAGATTACTCTTGCTGAAATAGCTGCAGGCAAATAGGGTAAGACATGGCACACTGTGGAGAATGTGGGGAATTTTTGCTGATGTTCAGCAGTCGGATATCACTTAAGATAGGCTTGTGACCAACAGTGTATTAAGCTCCGAAACAGAGAAGAATAAACAATTAAAAAGACAGGATTTTAGTTAAAACATACACTATATAGACAAAAGTTTGTGGACACCCCAAAATTACATCCAAAACATGGGTATTATATGGAGTGGCTTTTGTCACTTTTGGCTCTTTTTTGGCATTCCAATATACATTCAAGGTGCCTGATGAAGTTGAAGTTCTTCATCAAAGCTGACAAAGTTGACTTGCTGTGGACTTTGTTTAAGGGTGGCAAGGCAGAAAGTGGATGAACTGATTTGTTGGAAGCAGAGACCTATAAATGAGTCATACTCAGAGTGACTGGGGTATAAGTTCCAGAAATGTATGCTTTATATTATATGTATATACTGTCTATATACTGTAAGTGTAAATGCACAGTGAAGAGTTACTGCATATTTTAATCAGCTGAAGTGGCATGCTGATCACCTGCAGTAACATCCAGGTTGCATCCCATATTTCCTAGAGCCTCCTCATGTATTCTGTCACACAAGTGACAAGTGTACACATCAGGGCTGATTTAGAACTGCTGACTGGTTGTCTGGGTCATTACTGACTGACCACCATGGATTATATAATGCGGTATATCTGTCTTAAAGACATCACTGACTCAGGCTCCTAAAAGCAGCACCCCTCTCGTATACCTTACGTGTGTTTGTATTTTACCATAGATTACAGTATTTGTATTAGGTAGATTATCTGGGATTTGCAATGTTTTTTGAGCAGTTACACTATTTGTAAGTGATAACTGGATTACAGGAGTAACATGGGAGGAGGGTGCTTGACTAAACTTTAAAGGCCCTCACACTGACGAATGAGGAATGGTAAAGAGACATCCGCATCTAGAGACATCAAGATATCACCTTTTTGGGTGGCCTCACTAGCACTGAGCTTCTGAGCAAAAACTAGGACCATTTGTAGTTAGTGTCACAAGGAACCTAACCAGCTAACAAGGACAGGTTGCGCAATAGAAGCGTAGCATGATATGTATAGCAGCAGTTTTTGTCCTCTTACATATTTGCCTGCTTTTTTCATTTTCCAAACTATGCTTTGGTTGTGGTGAAAGTCTGTGTGCTGTTATTTTAAATGAACTGCTTTTTGACTATTTACTATAGCTATGGAGGTCACTAAGGCAGTTATCAGTAGATGAAAGTCTCTTTAGTGGACCGACTGTACATATAGTAGTGGAGAAATTATGTGTATTTTAAAATGTACCATGAAATCATTCAGCCATGAGTTCCCTTTATTCCTCTTTGTTTAGTTAGTGCTACACCCCATGTGATTTCATACAATTTAATAGTAGACTGCTGGGAAGAGGGCGCTGTAGGGTTCCTGGAAAGATCTTCTTTTAAGAGCCGTTATTTGTAGCTACAGATCTACGAAAAGTTTTACAGAGCGCATGATTCGAATGGACTAAATTACAAAAATAGTGCTGATCTGTGAGCACTACAGAGATTATATCAAGATATCGATATCGTAAAGCTATTTGAATGAAAAATGCTCCTGCCTGTCCAGCCCTGTTGATACCCAATACAGGGTACAAAATCTGTTGTCAAAAAAACTGTTTTTTATGATATCAACATTTTTGACATCACATACATGATAAATGCTGAAAGCTTACTTATCGCCCCAAATCACCTCATTTAGTTAAGAATTATTCACAAGGTGATTCTCCATTGAATTATTCCACAGAAATCATTTTTGCTTCATTAAAATAAATTCAGGACTCAAAGTGTTAACTGGGCTAGCGAGTTAATTATATAGCCATCTATCTTTAATATATTTCCTGTATAATGGCATATTCACACTATTGTGTATATTAAAAAAAAAGTCTTCTCTTATGAACTTGTCAGAATGTGCAGAGCTTTAATATGGCTGTATAGATCCCCTCTGTGAGATGCTTATTTACATTACAGAGAGCACGTTGATTCCTTTTGCCTCAACCCAAACAGGTAATCAATGCCATTAATGCCACACTCCCTCATAGTAAATGCCTTCAAACAAACATTTCTTCAAGATCCTGACGTTGGTGTACATTGCATGACATTATCTAATATCAGCATAGCAGCATTCCGTATGGAAAAAAAGTATATTTTACTTTTGCGGACATATCGATCTATCGACCCATAAGCTATTATAAGGCAGGAAACAAGAAAGCACAAGACCAGCTATGTCTCTTTTTATTTAGATATCTGTTTCTGTATTTATTTATCACTCCCTTTGCCCTTTGCTAACAGAGTCCTGTGTTGCAGGCAGCTGTCCTATCTGGATGTGAACTGACTAAGAAAGAAGAAAGGAAAAAAAAGTAACTACAGTATTTCAAAGTTTATGATTCTCACCAACCTCTAATATTTGAATAATAAATAGCACATTATGCAATTGTTGGTGGAAATGCCAGACATTTTTGTCCTGCCAGCATTTGGTTTGGTCCCCTCCACAATTATTCCCACCCCTGGTAAAGATCACTTACTAGAGTTATAAGAAATTACAATAAGCTAATTCAGAATTAGCTTAATCACACACTGAAAAAAACCGCAACCTTTAATTGAAGTAAATTTTAAATAAAAAAATCCCTGCTCAAGAATTAAATTATTTAAAAAAAAGGTGCCACAATTGTTGATACACCATTTAATACTTTGTCTCTTTGTATACATTTGCCAATAAAACAGAACTTAGTCTTCTTCTATAACATCTTAAAAGCTGTTGTTCATTGTAAACCTCCCAAATAATCTCTTGGAATGGAAGTGGCGTTTGATAGTAGTTTTGGAAACTTGGTGACCCCAAGTTGCTACTCTCTTTTCTTGAAACCCTCCAACAGTGTTCTTTGGGGAATCTTTTTGACTCTCTTAAATAAACTTGTGGCCTCTTCCAGGCATGTTTGTCACAGTTTCAGTTGATTGGAATTTGTAAATTTTGCCCTAACTCTAGATATGAGCATTTTCAGGCGAGTATCTATTTTTTAACAGCCATTCCCTGACTTATTTGAATTGTGTGTTTTCTTACTTGTATCGTTTCTTCTTTGGTTGAAGATAATTTGACCTCTAAACACACTTGGTGGAGATGCTAAATTCAAGGGCTTACAGATGTTCACATTTGCCTCTTATCACTATGCCTGAACAGCACCAGCGCTTGTCTGACCAGCATCAGCATTTGCTCTTCCAAAAGTCATTCGCATTAACCAAGAACCCCCTGTTTTCTGCCAACAGTGTCTGAATCACTGGTAAAGGTCTGCCCAGGTGGCCCCCCGGGCTTATCCAGCTTCAAAGCCAACCACTCTAACACTTGCATGCAGCTGGCAGTGCTTACAGCTGCCAGTGCTTGCAGCTGCATTTATAAGTACTAAAACCATAACAGTTTTCTCAGTTATTAGCACTGATGATGCTGGGATGTTTTCACTGTAGCTTGTTTGAACCCACTTGTTATATTTGTACCCAATACATATAGTAAAATCATATGAGAATTCTGACTTTAATTGGTACATTGATTTTTCATTGCATTGTTTTTATATAGGATAGATAATCAGTGTAAAGAGTGCAAAGTATAGATCAGGGGTTCCCAAATGTTTTCTTCAGCGCCCTTCATTTTGTAGATTTTTGTAGATTTTGTAGAGCCTCCCTACTCCGACACACACATACACGTCTTTTGGTTCTAACTGGACTGGAATTTATTTTAAATGTAGTAATACACACACAAAAGCTTTACAGCGGAATTACCACAAGTGACATGCATTATTTCTCTTACATTTTTACTTATGTAACAGCGTTCATATGCCTTGCTGCTCCTCCGTGCAATAGCTCCGTGCCCTTTCTAGGGGGCCCGCCCCCACTTTAGGAACCACTGATGTAGATCATTGACACCACCGCTTAATAGGAAACATTTAATATTTTCCTTTATGTTTCAACATATGTTCTGATTTAGTAACTTAAATACATTACAAATTAGTCATACTAAAGTCTGATGTATCTTATTTGTTTGAGAAAAATACAGGCATGTCAAATATGTTGCATTTTTACCAATATGTTTTAAAATGTGTTAATTTTTTCAGAAATAGTCTATACTTAAGTTTCTTCTTTACAGAGGTTAATTCAAAACATGTAATTTAAGGAGATGTGCCAAAACTTTTGCTTAACACTACATTGGATCTCTCTTGGTTATGGGTCCAGTTGTGAATATAATAACTATTAACAGCTTCACAAACAGACAGAATAATTGTGAGGGACAGATTGTTTGTATTTGGGCCATTTCGTTGATGATAGGGATGAGAGGTATTGAGTGGTATAATGTAAGATTATGTGGATTGTCTCCAACACGCGATAAGCAGGGACTGATGTCCTTAGTGGGGCTGTCAGTTCCACAGCGTGTATTTGGGATAGCTGACTCAGACGGCCGGGTGTTAGGATGAGCCCTGACGCAGATTATGACCTTGGCTGGCAGTCGAGGGAGGCCTCATTAGCGGCTCTGGGTTCATTCGGGCCGCCCAGGAAAAAGCGTGCTAATTACCTCGCTAACAATATCCTTGCTCAGTGAGCTGACAGCAGAATCTTGGCCTAAGGATAATAACTTGCCTGAAGTGCAGGGGCAAGGTCTACAACATGTATCTTCTGTGGATTAATGCACTGCTGACGCTGGGAGGATGTGGGGGCTGTGGAAACTCATGTGCTGCGTAGCCCTTAAATGTAAAGGTTAAATGCATACATCAATCAACTACCAGGCAGAATGTCATCATTTTACCCATAGCTAATGCCAGTGCTGAAATACTGAAGAAGTGTTTTGGAAAAAAATAAATTGAATAATACAGAGTAGCTGATGCAGACGTGTGCTCACTGAATTTGTGTGAAAGGTTCTTTTTGCTGTATTCAAATGAGATTTTTTATGGCAGTCATGAATGCAATTGTTTTACAATAATTATTCTGAATTTTGATCCATTTTGGTCCATTGATAAAAAAAAAATTGTTCATGATTACTTTGAGAATGTCTCATGGAATTAGCATTTATAATTTGAGGTATTCACATTTTTACACTTAAATAAAAGATAACTAGACTTTTGCATGCCAAAAACTAAAATAGGATACTGAAAAACATGCAAGTAACCCAAAAAGTGAAATGGGTTTATTTATTTCATTATTTTTTAAGCTGCAGATTTACAAAATGTCAGTTTCAGTCTGTGGTATTTTGCTTTGAAAAGTAGCAACATTTCAAGTTGTGTCCATTCACTTTGGCCACTGTGGTAAAGCAGTAAGTCATTGATATGATCAGTCTATAAATGTTCAAAGTTTGAGCTGAAAGACAAGTGTGTTGTCACTCCGGCTTGGTTGAACGAGATGAAATTCCTTCACTTTTGGCGGACTGTCTGGAACCGTGCTGAAAGCGTGACACTCTGACATTACCGAGGCACAGCCTGTAATCTGAGCACTGTAAAACTAGCATTTCAGCTGCCACAATCAGCAGGGCCACCGGCATGCTACGGCAAAATGGTGGCAAGACGAGCTGCTGTAGCCGGTGACAGGTCGTTAAGAACGCTGCTAAGACCACCCTTATCGGTTTTTGTTGGCCCCATCCTGGCTGTTGCAGAGATATGCGTCTGATGCTGTCTAAATCCTAATCGACTATTTCACATTACTATGCTACATTAAGAGATCAGAGTTTTAATCAGATTGCTTTAAATACGCTCATGACATACTTCCCCCCCGTCCATCTCCACATGTTCATGAGGAGTGTAAGCAAAGCTAATAATGCCCTGGGATAATGAAGGGGATAAGAGGGGAGGACAGGTGAACAGAAGGATGTACATGTCCATTCCTACTCTGTATGCCCATCAGTTTGTCCTTGAGGAGTGTAAATATGCAACGATAGAAGGAAGCTTCTCTGTGGACGTGGGTAGGTCATACAGCAAAAATGTAATATTGCTATACTTCAAGACCTGTTGAAGACATGCAAGGTGCATCAGGCTACTTAAGTTTTGCCAACAAAACAACCAAAGCTAAGAAATATGGGAAAAGTATAGTAGTAGATGATTACATTTAATATTTATAGGAATATGGTCCTGTGCAGAGGGCGTAGCATTTTGTGCATTTAGTTCTATGACCAATCCAGCCGATCAGTCTGAGGATGAGGATCTTTTGGGTTTCTCCGTATTCTCGTACAGGCACCCATTCAACTGGGCTGCCGTATGTGAAAAAGGAGTGCCTGGAGCCCCTTGCCCTGCAAGTTGGTGGCAGACGATGGGTCACCGCTGCAGTTCCTGAGGCCGCTCATGCCTTCGTTGCAGCTCCTGAGGTTATTCCCAGTGTCACAGCAGCTCCTGAGGGCATTCACACTGTCTCTACAGAGTCCATTTGGGGGCAGGGGGTGGGTGAAGAATTGTTTTTTGTGCATCGGGAGACGTGCCATAAAGGGGGGAATATGTCATGTACTTTGCCCTAGTTTTGGTTGACTGTTTAATGTAGGGCAGGTACTGTAAATAATTCTAGAAAATTCTCAGTGATTCAGATTCAAAATAATGTGAGCATGGGGTCTATGAAATTCATGTTCATACCACTTCAGAAAGCCCCTGCTTCTATTTAACTTTTAACTTTTGCATTTGCCTTTGTGCATGTTCAGCATGGTGGTGCATGTGGTTAGTGAACTCGCCTCACAGCTCAGAGATACCTGGTTAGGTCCCGACCCTGGACTCTATCTGTGTGGAGTTTGCATGTTCTCCCTGTGTCTGTGTGGGTTTCCTCTGGGTACTCTGTTTCCAAAGATGTGTATTAGGTTAACTGGTCACTCTAAATAGGTCCATGTGTTGATATAAGCTTTATGTCTATAGCCGTCGATGCTGATGCGATGTTAAATAAAACCAACAAACAAACCTTTCTGCACCAGCAACTACCTAGAAAGGTTTATCCCAGCTCACTGTTGTTTCTTAATTGATTTCAGCAGGGTGATGCTAAAAACCCTAATCTCTTCACCTAAGCTCCTAAATGGCTTATGAGCCCTCTCTGTGTTTATTAGAACATCATTAGGACTTAAGATGAGACAGGATGAGTCTCAAAATTGCTTGATGCAGGAATCTGTCTCTTACATGGTTTTAATCCAAATGACATTAAGTGGCAGGTGAGATACAGAGGAGTTTGCTGAAGGAGTTGAAGCTTGTTACGTATAACCTGAGCACCCAGCAAGACCAGCGCAAGGGCTTTCTGCACTGGGGTGAAGTGTTTGTGATGTCCTGTGGGTGTTGACTGAGGGACTTTTGTGATACCATTTTGTTCTTCTTATACGGTGCTATGGACAAAGCTATGGTGGATTTGAAGTAATTTTGTCGGGTATATTGCTTCCATTGTAAAATTGGGTGAGTTGTTTATTTATGCTTTGGTATTTTGAAGTTAATATTCTGGTTATTTCTCTATTTCTGCTTGTTGCTGTTAGTGTTTGAGCTGGGCGATGCTTTATGTAAAGATTATAAAGACTGATATAAAGATTGTTGTAATCAAGTTTTTCTTTCTTTCTCTTTCTCAGCAGTCGAGACAGTGACCTCTCAACAATCATCTCCAACCTGCACCACACCCGACAGCACGGCATGCCTGAGGGCCAGCCCTGCTCTGACCTTAGCCTTGCCTCCACACTCTCAGGTAAGGCACAAAAAGAGCTGAAAATTACGTGAGCGTCATAATAATACGCCTATTGGTAATGCTCCTACTTCTGCTTTGTCTCTTTCTCCCTCTCTTTCTTTCTCTCTCTGTTTCTCAGTTTCGGTTTTAAACTTTAACCTTTTTTGTTCTTGTAATGATTAAGTCTCTCTAATGTCCAAATGTTAATTTGCTTGATTGGGCACTGTAAGCTCATTATTCATCCCATTGTGTTTCGCTTTAGTCCATTACTTAATGCTCCCTCTGCTCATTATCTCAACACACAGTTGAGCTAACTGATAAACCAACATGCTCTGTTTGCTTTAATGCAAATCCACAGTGGTATTAGCAAGTAGGTTGCGTTTATATATACACTTCCTGGCTAAAAAAAGCTGCACACTAATATTTCATTGGACCGCCTTTAGCATTGCTTATGGTGCACATTTGCCGTAGCATTTTTCGACAACCTTATGCAACATCACAACATTTATTTCCATCCAGTGTGCTTGTACTGACAACAGGAGAGTCAAACCACTTGGTAAAGTTTTCTCTGGCACAGCATAAAGACTTTCAAATGGGTTAAGGTCAGGACTCCTTGGAAGTGAACTTGGTAGTGAAAAGTGCTGAAATGATTCGTCATGTTCCCAGAACCACAGAATCTTGTCATTGTTGTCCTGGAATATGCCCATGCCATCAGGGAAGAAAAAATCAGTTGATGGGATAACTTGGTCTTTCAGTACACTCAGTAATCAGCTGACCAACTGAAGCAAAGTCAGATCATAACACTTCTCTAGTGCATTGTTTAACGTGCTTCATATCTTATCCAGACATGCCCATCGCTCTGAAATAGGGTAAATCTGAACTCATCAGACCACATGGCCTGTTCCATTGCCTTTTCCATTTCCAATTTTTTGGCTCCCTAACAAATTGAAACCTTTTTGAGATTAGCCTTGCTAACACGTGGTTTTCTTTTGGCCACACAGATGTTTAATCATAATTCAGCTAGTTCTTATGGCACAGTAACATCTTTTCTGTGACCATGGTATACGTCTTCCAACATGGTTATTTAAGAGATGAGAAACTACTCAGTGCATCAGTTAGGATTAAAAGAATTGTTGCCAGCTGAAACATATTAATCACCGCAGTAATTATACAATCAAAGGCTTTTAAGTATTTGCTTATTTGACTCCAAACGGTGACTTTTGTGGCCAGGCAGTGTAATTTGCTTAATGAACTATACTTAAAAACTTTGAACTTGAACATATGCACCCATTGTAAATATGTCCTATGATGATGTCCATTTTTCCAGTTCTTGTAAAACCATGCTCTAGTATGAAAGTAAAGTAAAATGTGTATGTTCTTTGCTTCACATCAGTCTGTATACTGATGCCTGTTATCAGTCTCAAATGAAAATATATTTGGGTTAGTGATTGAAAGCATAAATGACATTTTCTTCATAGGCCTGATATTGGACTGGACAGTAGGTCTAAAAGCTTGATTTTTGAAACGACATCTTCTCGTTCTGTGTTTCTAATTGAGAAACCATGAACAACTGGCTGCTTAATTGTAGAGGACACAAATTAATAATCCATCGCTGCTGGGTCTGAGGAATTTAATCTACCAAAATTCTATTACCACATAGGTGTAAAGGGTAGTGCTCTAAATACTGACATTGTGCTGCTAATAGAGCAGATTAAAGCACGGCCAATTCTTCGTTTTTCCATGTTAAACTGCTAGACTCCAACAGCTTAAAAAAATCTTTGTTTCCGTCACACAGTCTCTTTCACTTCCTTTCAAGTCTGACTTGCCGTGGGTATGTGGTTACGGAGCCAGGGAGACAGGGAGGGAGAGGGAGGGGGAATTAAAAGAGAACCAGGTCAGAAAAGTGGAGGAGAATGAGCAGAGTCCTGCATGGTATCAGGGGAGAGCAGACAGCGGCGGAGTCATGCGAGACAGGCGAAGGAAAGGGGGGGCTGGTCGCCGCCACGGCAAAGGCCGTTAATTAAATCTGAGGGACAGAGAGGAGAGCCAGCCTAGGCGTCAGTTCCATTCAGCCCGCGACGGAGCCTAAGCGGCCCTGCCGCTCCCTCCCTCTATCCATCCCTTTGGCCGACTCAGAGAAAAAGGAGGGGAAGCCAGTCGGGGGGAGGAGGGAGGGGAGGAGCGAATGAGGGGAGGAGGGCAAGGGCGCCAGCAGATCGTCTGGTTCCCGGTGTAGGCTCCTAAACGTGGCTTTGTGGTCAGACCAGAGCTCTCTTAATAGGCATATAAGGTGTTTTATACTTTTTTCTTCTCCCTTCCTATGGAAGAGTGCTAAAGGGCTTTCAGTGAGAGAATGAGAGGTGAATTTGTAGGTTATCGTTTAGACTTGTCAGTGTTTGTGCCATACCAGTGGTGAATTACATATCAATTACTTTTGTTTTCTCATCTCTTCTTAATGTTTGTGCTTCAGTATATGAATATCATGATGCACATTTGTGTGTATTGTTTATACCGGTAGGTTTGTTTTTGTTAATCCAGATAGCAATGAGCTAATACTTTCTAAAAATTATAATTAAAATCCAATCATATATCAGTGGATATGTATGGAATCTTTTGAAATGTATATACATACAGAAACTTCGAGTAGAAGTCAGAATATAAAAAAGTAGTGAATACATATTTTAATAGTGTAATTAAAAAAATTATTATAAATGTATTAACATATTTTTATCTGTATTCATTACTTTTGTATCCTATAATGTACATGACATAATGTATATTTCATTGCTTGAGTTAAATATCGCATTGTTAAATGATCACCCATCCTATTTGGTGTTACTGGTAGCCTTTGCCCATCTCTCCCTCTCTCTCTCCCTCCCTCCCTCCCTCACTCTCTCTCCTGATGCCCTGATGCTCTCAGTAGAGGGAGGCGGCGTTGCATCCTCTGGGCTAACGGAAGCGCCGCAAAGCTCTTTCCCCCCTGCAGCCAATCAATGGCAGCCTTTCAGCCCTGGCTGAGGCCCGCAAACAGGGAGATCAATAAGTTATTAGCACCATTCTGTCAGCTGTAATGTGGAGATTGATTGGAGGCCGTGGCTCCGCCGCACCACCCGCCACTTCCCCTGCCTGATAAAGATGACAGATTAAGGGAATAAGGATGGGAATTAAGGAGTCTTGCCTGTCCGACCTGTCAGCAGCCAGAGGGAAAGAGAGAGAAGGAAAAGTCAAAGTAAAACAGACCACCTTCTTCTCTTCAGGCTTACTGCCTCCCTTTTCTATTTGTCTCTCCCTCTTCCATCCTCTTAGCCTTATATTAAAACACTACCTTTAATTTGTCTTTTCGGCACGCTTTTCCCTGACGGCAGCTAAAGGAGTTAAAGGAATACCCTAGCGTTTTATCAACCTAATCTCTATCCACCACATCTGTAGCGCAGGAGCGATGATCACAAACAGTAATTTCCACACATGTACTAATAAAAGAACAGCAACCCTTTACTTGAAACTCTTTTATAATTAAAGCTTAAATGCATCTGTTGAATACAACAAACATTTAAAATATGTGACTATATAAAAATCTTTTCAGAACTATATTCTAAAAGTATACTGATGAGACAGACATAACAGAAATGTCTTATCAAAGCCATTCTAATGTGGGTTTTTGTAGCTTTTAACTCGTGAAATATAGTAAAAAGTAGAAGATATAATTAAAGGTTAATAGGTAATTTCAGTTCTCTGAAATGACAAATTATTCAGACATAGCGCGAGGAAGACCAATCTTATGTAACTTGTGTTTTCAGGTCTATAAGCATAGGCTGTTATTTAGCCAAAGAACAGAGAGAGGTACAGAGGAAGAGAGAGATATGGAGAAGGGAGACAGCCTAGTCTGTTTTCTACAGTCTTTGAGCAAAATGGCTGTGGTGCGGGATTTCAAGCTTGCTGACCTGAGGTACAACACAGACCCAGTGCTTGTTGTCCGGTGCTAAATCTGAGCATCAGCCTTAAGAGACAACATTTAATTGGCATTAAAGGCTTTCTGCCCTCAAATCTTTGACCCTCAGGCGGCAACAGACAGATGTTACTGAATCCTTGCCTCTCATCCAGGCTTAACGAAGAGGGGACTTCATCTGTCACAGCTTTTGATTTATTTTTTATATACATGTTTAACTTTTAGGTTGGCCAGGGCATATTTCCACTAGTTAAATGCTTTTAATCTTTCTAGTGTCTCTTTTTCCCACAAAGGCCCTTTTGGAACCTTTTTGGAATGAAGAACTTGAAGGATGCACCACTGAATTTTGAATTAGAAGTTGCGTTTATGTGCTAATATGCAACAACGTGCATGATGCTATTCTGATTCTAACTTGGTGCTTAGGTTTCAGTAACACCTGATAAATCAATCAATTATAAAATCAATAATAAAAAATCAATAATAGCAATATCACATAACACAGTTGCTCATGTTCCATGCTTGCCTAATCCATTTCAGGGTTGCATGGGGCAGGCCCAAACAGCTGCACAGAACGCCAGGTGGTAACCCTGACCAGGGTGCCAGTCCATTGCATGGCACATGACACACACGTTTGCCTTTATGTTATTGTCAGGACTTAACTAACATAATTTTATGTAGCTATTTAATGATACACCTACCCATAATCCTAACCTAAAGCAAATCTTTTGTTTTTTTTTCAAATCAAAGTTAGTTAAAAACAACACAGTTTCCTTTTGCGGACCAGAAATGTCCCCATAATGTAAAATATGTCAGATCTTTCTATCTATCGTTGTGGGGACATTTGGTTTCATGGTATAAACTCACATAAACTCAAAGACATGAGGAGATCATGCACACTTCAGGTTGGGACTAAAACCCGGGTTTCTGGAGCTGTGGGGCTACAGCGCTAACCGCCGCCCCATCACATAATACAATTATTTCCAAATGGGAAGGGAAAGTAGGGTTACAGTTTTACAAAAAGAAACTAGCACAATCTTTTTTCCCCTCTCACCTCAAAAACAGCCCTGGTTGAACCCGAACTAATAGCTAATGTGCCCAGCATTTGCTGAAGTCTGGATCTGTTGGAAGGCTTTGCAAGATACATTTGCTGCCTGAGAGCCAGGAAAAGATATCCCCCCACACATCTTCTGCTCCAATTACTCCGCTATAGACTGCAATAGCAACACTCTTCATCACTTGACTTGGCTGATCAGGCTGCTGTAGGCTGAATAGATCAGATGTAAATATGAACAGCCTTAATAATGACATCACAACCATTAAGCATTTTGGGCTGTCCTGTATGATTTCTTAAGAGTAATTATAGCACAGCATGGTTTATCAAACGTTTTATTTTAAGCACGAATGAAAAACAAGGTAAGGAAGAGGGAAATGGAGCCAGTGGGAGACTTTGATAGCACTGGGGATATTTCCCAAAGCAAACAGAGGAAGCTGTGTGTGTAAGTTAATGCCTCTGCCCACCTCCAAGTCTCTGTGCAGAATAAGGTCCTCCTTTCCATGCCGACCCTGCACTTTTGCCTTTTGTTGAGTGCATTATGTGAACTAAGGCCAAGCACTACAAGCAGACGGAGCATGCTGTGAAGTCAGGCTTTCTCTGCTTGCCTTGTGTTGGTGCCATGGGCATACTGCCCTGTTACAACCTTCGCACATCTTAAAGCCAGCCAGCTACCATTGGGTTAGGCCGTTTGGCTTTAGTTGTGTTTAGTTAAACCGTCTGCTACTGTTATTATTATACACTATCTTGTATATACTGAGTTGCAAGTGTGTTACTTTGTATTACTCATACACAGTGGAGTTCTGGTCCACTATTAGGGCATCTGTATAATTATTTCCACCTGACATTATTTAACTCAATACTTATTGATGTGTGGACACAGAGCATAGTCTTCTCATAGGTAGGCTATAACACAGATATGAATTAAATCCACCAGCTGTTATCTCCTAACTTTATGTGAGACAGTCATTTCTAAGAGTAAAATGTCCAAACTTTGTTTTATTTATTTATTTATTTATTTATTATTATTATTAGACAGGGTGGCTTTCAGTCTATTATCTATCCAGAAATCATCTCTGAATGCTGTGTTGCATGTTCCGTTTTTTTCCCTCTCTTTCTCTTTCAGTCATAACACAGTTTAGTGTTGGAAAAAGTTTAATAATTGCATAAGGATTGTTACACTAGCATGTGTAGCCATGCTATTATCCATTATATCCAATATCCAATAAGCTGTCAGCTTAGGTCAGCTTAGTGTTTGGTTGGATGTAGCTCTGTTGCTTTATGCAAGACCTTTTTCTTAGTGACAGCCATGGTAGATGAGGACAAGATGGGAAGATAGAGGGAGCATGTATCCATTTGTAGCTCAAAGATCTGTTGTTTATACGGCTGTAAGTATGTTGAGTTCAACATAGAGTCTGAACCAGTCACTATACAGTTGTGTGACTACGTCTAGACGAATCACTTTACACTTTTGTCTGGACCAATCACCACATCCTTGCGTCACTCAGGGTTCCTATGCGCTGAGAAAAGACCCTGCCTTGAAGTAAGAGCTAAAAAAAGTTCCTATACACGCCGTTCTAAGAACTACAATCGTCCCCAGTTCCTACGGTGCAAACACGCAACAAAGGGGGCACAGTGCTAAGAACTATGGAAAAGTTCCTCCGGTGCCAAAGTGCATATTGTCAGAATCTGTCTTTGTTTATTTGTATGGCCCACTGAGAAGCAGTAACGAGATATTATGTAAAGTATTTGATTTCAACGTGATAAAGGTTACTTTAACTGAATTTGTTCATTATTCAGGTTATCCGAAAGCAAAATATCAAAGCAAAAAGAAGCACTGCACTAAAATACTTTACCCTCGGTTCTGATAAATGGAGGATAGATGGACTGAGAAAAGGAAAGGTAGACCGAGAGGTGAAAAAGGCGAGTGATGTAACTGTTTTTCCTTAGGACAAACGCAGGAGAGGCCTATTAGAGTGCCCCCGCTCTCTAGTAGGGGATAGGCAAGCTTCCTCCTCACGAAACACATCAAACAACATCATTAGCGTGGCGCGCTCCTCACAAAGCTGTCCAGACCTCACTCTGCCACTCCAAAAGTCCTTTCATGCGCAGGCTTGCCTTTCTTCTCTCCCTTATTCCTCTCATTCAGTCACTCTTATCAGAGATAGCTCGGAGCAGAGCGTTTGGCACTGAGAGGAGGGTGAGGTGAAGCACAGTTTGTGAGTGTATGTGTGTGTGTGTGTGTGTCATTTGGCTTTTGTAGTAGACACTTGTTGAGGTTCATTTTGTCTAAAGCTCGTTTCCATGTGCATTGTTTATCCTGAACTCACCACTAAACTAAAAAACCCGATTTTAAAATTACTCATGGATGACTGACTCTGAGGACACATTTGGGTAGTATTACGTATGTGTGCACTTTGTGAACCCACATGACAGACTTTACGTCCTTGATCTGATATGTCAATCACCGGACCATGAACATTTATACTATGATAGCTAGCTAACTTAACTAATGTTACTCATCCATTTGACAATGAAATATATGACTGTAAAGTCCCACTCATGTAATATATGACTGTGAAAAATGCAAGTTAGCTAACAAACACTAGCTGTCTCACTGTTTGCTAGTATCACCTACAGAAAATCACGATATATTTTGTCAGGATTGGCTACTGCTACATAAGTCACTGAAATTATAATCATGCCAATCAAGATTCCAATAATGAAATCGCAGTCACGTCTGCCTGTGACAATGTGAAACAGCCTGTTAGCTGTTAACAACATAAATGTGTTCTGTTACTACCTGTAGTACAGCGCAGCACAGCTGATGGTACAGTGTCGGTAAAGTTAGGGAGGTAACTGAACATACCATTCATACATCTTCATCATGTGGATGAAGAGATCTTTAAACCACATCTGCAGAAATCAAAATAACAAGTCTTAACGCAATTGTAGAATATAGTGAGAGTTGGGATTTGACAAACTTATGTAATATAGCAAAATAAGCCTAGCTTTATGCCTCAGAGGATATATACATACTCAAAGTACTGTACTGTGCAAAAGTCTTAGGCCACTATTAGATTTGATGGTATAATGACCATATATATCATATTGTCGACGATTGGACCCCAAAATTTCAAACTGGGATTCGTCGCTCTAATATTTTTTCCACTGAACTTCATTGCAATCTTTGCTAACTTTAGCTTATCTTAGCCTTTTCATCCTGCCTTTTCCAAAAAGGTGATTTCTTGACTGCTGCCCTTCCAAAATGACCATTCCTGATCAAGCGTCTTTGGACTGTACAAAGGTCTTGGCATCCCGATGAAGTAGCCAGATGTTGCTGTTGCTCAAGTGTAAGGAGAGGTCACACTAATATTTACCACTGTAGCCTAAAGAAGTTGTTTTTCTGACTTTTTAATATTGCAAATAAATATCCTATAGTTTGTGATTGTATTCTTATAGAGACATACTTATAAATGGTCATTATACCATAACTAAAACAATGATATATCTGATCTAATGGTGGTCTAACTGATAACACAGCAAGAACATACCACTGATTTCCCCAAACCTCACATTGGAGGGGGCAGCCATTCAAATTCAGATGTGCAGATTGTGAAAAACAGTCCATAGATGCTAAGATTGCATGAGAAGAAAGGTGTAGAGATGTTTCTTGGCCATTCTTAGCTATTCAACATCGACTCTGGTATTTAAAGTAGAATCAAATGTATGCATAGGCTGCCTGTAAGCTGCTTCTAAGCTGCGTTTGGTTTTTCATATTTCTATTGTGTGCTTCAATAATTTGTTAGACAATCAAAAAACAAAAGAGAAAGAGAGGAAGAGGTATCTGTGGCTTCAGCCGAGGCGCATAACCAGAGTAAGAGAATAGGAGCGAGATGGAGTGAGAGAAAGTGCAATGACAAACGGTCTCTTCCTTCCTGCGTGCATACAGCACCATGCTCACAGCAGACCTGCCAGCATGATTAGCAGAATATTGATTTGAGATGCGTGCTTGGGGGAGGAGGGTGCTGTAATCGTACACTAGACACTCGCAACGAGCTGCGCCAAGCTCCAGCAGACCGCCTCAGGACTCCAACACAAAGGGTGAGAGAAAAAGAGGACGGTAACAGAAGAGGCAAGGAAGGAAAGTTAAGTAAAAGAAAGAAAGGTGGAGAGAGAGAGAGGACAGGAAAGACTGAAGATTAGATCTGAAGATTTAAGCTTCATATGGAGCAAGAGTCTCTAAAACAGGCAAACGAATAAGGAAGAGTTCCACAGTTCTGATGACTGGTTTTTTTTTTACTTGTTTCCTTTTCTCTTCGTGATTGTTTTTTTGAATGTTAGCCCTGAAGGTTGTGTAAACTTCGGAGAGACGTTGAGATCAAGGGTGAGAGAGAGGGAGACAGTGTAAAGAGCAAGCAGTGAGGAGAGTCAGGGAGTGCGACTGACAGAAAGAGAAACTGAATCTCGGCTTGCGTTGGTAAGAGACAGATTTGTCGTCCGTGCTGGCACAGGGCCCTCTCATCTCTGGCAGAACCGTGGCAGCTCCTCATTTCACCCCCAGCTCCAGCATGTACTCAGGTAGCTAGTGAGCTAGTGAGGGAGGCAGCCTTGCTCCTTTATCCTTTAGGCTTGGGGCTGAACCACTGCACTGTGCTTGTCTCTTACAGATGACGTTTTAGGCAAGAAGAGAGCCTACTCTCCCAGCAGCAGCAGTGAGTGCCCGTCCGACACCAAGAAGTCCCGCAGCGTTTCTCCCAAAGGTAGGAGAACCATAGGCAAATGTCTGTATGTGACTGAGGTGTGATGCAATCAGAGCTGTTTAACCTTACGTTTGGAGATGGGATGGTGGGGGTAAGGGTGGAATTGAATGAGGGGAGGAAGAGTGCTGAGATGGGAGGAGGAACAGCACAGAATGCACTGATTTGATACACACACACACACACACCCACACACACACACACACAGCTGAGAAAACAAACGCTCATCATCTTTCCACCTTCTCTCACTTCTCTTTTTCTCTATCAGTATTAAATACTGAAATGATTATTCATTCATCAGTCGCTCAAAAATCAAAACTTTTAATTGCATTTTATGAAACTGTAAAAAAGTCATGTGAGGCAGTGTTTGGCAGATGCTTTTATCTGAGGCAAATTACAGTTGAGCTGACCAGTTAAGAGCCTTGCTCAAGAGCCTAGGAATGGCAGTTTGGCCACCTCAATCTTCTGATTAGTAGCCAAGAGCCATAATTGCTGAGCCAGCATTGTGCAACATTATACAGTTATACAGTATACACTATACAGTAATATGGGTGGCTTAAAAAATTTGTCACAATCATTATTTTTAAGTACTTGTAATGATTTATATAATTAGAAACATCTTGAATTTGTTAGCAAAAGTTTTTTTCACGTTTTTACACCACGTTTCATAGTCAGAGTTGCAGGGGGGAGTCTGGAGCCTGTCCTGGAATTCACAGAGTGCAGACGAGCATGTACCCTGATGGGGCATCCATCGCAGGGCTGTGTAGGAATTGCTGTTGCAGTGACAGGCAATGTTCCCTCTCATCCAATCTCCCCAAGTGCCTGACTAATTCCTGGCTCAGCCTGAAGGCACTGCTGGGACTCGAACCTGGGTCACCATGGTGGTGGGTTATTGATTTACAGCCGTGCCACATGAGCGCCTGTTAGCAAACCTTGTCAAAGCTAACTGTCATGACAGACAGCGTAGAGAAAATTCTTTCAGATATATTGCCCACCTTTATGTGATGTGCAGTGGGGGCCGTGGTAACAGAGGTAGTTGTGTCTGTGGTCATAATGGTGTGGCTGCAGAAAACAGGTCTCTGTGTAGTCTTACAAGTCCTTAACTGTCCTGTCATTTATTGTTGGACTTTATTGTGTCAGGTAGGAAGAGCGGTGCTATATTATAGTGTCGATCTTGTTTGCTATTTTGTGCTAGGCTTGTCACTCCTACATCTCTGTGCCATATTTAGGTGTAGATTTCGGTTGCGTTTTCTACCTCCTACTTCTCGTTTTCTATATTTCCCCATGCTCCTCCCTGTTGAGCTGTGGTAGGACTCAGAATCAGGCTGGATTTCTGTGCTTTGGCTTGCTTGCACGCTCTCCCCTCCTCATTCTCTATCTCTCTAGGGCAGCACAAATCACATGCATGTGCGCCCATGTCGACAGCCAAGACGGCACAACTGGGAGGTGAGAGCGAGGCTGATACCCCCGGCAGCCCAGCGCCAGATTTACCGCCTGCTGCTCAGATTAGGTCAGCTGCTCAAGCTGAGAGTACAGAGTTGGGGGGGGCTTCATGCTCTAAGCATACAAGTTCCTCTGTTGCTTCTTGTTGACTTGAATGTTTTTGTGGTTGCTATTTAGCATGCATGTAGGAGAGTACGTCAGGGGTGATAATGGGCCAGTATCAGACTGGATTGTTGAATAACAGATAATAATTGATACTGATTCAGTACTGGCATACGACCATGTGTTTTTGAAGGTTGTCCCAGTCACTGACCGAATGTGTGTAGATGCAATATAACGTTGTGACCATCCACTTTAAATGTTTTGCCATGTACTCCTGCAATGCAAGGGCTTGCTGTTTGGACATTGAAAGTAGAATAACTGTGTTTAACATTACACATCCACACCCATGAATTAGGATGTTGTCAAGTCTGCTTTTAGATATCACTGCTGTTACTCATGGTGGTATTTTTAGGCCATACTCGTGAACTCATCACTCCCAGGTGCTTACTGTGGTGAAGTGATGAGTGCATAGACGTTATATACGTGACAGGGCTGTGGTGAATTACAGTGGGGCAGCGCTGGTCAAATTAGAGTGGCTTTAGGTCACTGCTGATCTAATGTCCTGGGTCTGTGATCTGCTGCCACTGTGATCCAGAAAACTTTTTTTTATTTCTGGCTTTAATGGTTTGTGTGCAGATATATTATATCTTACGGACCCAGCAACTTCTCCTGAGGTCTCACACATTCACACATAGAAGAGAAGACTCTGAAACATCAGATGTTACCTCTAAGTATATCAGGCAGAAGAGCTGCAGTAAGCATACTGAGAAATGCAGTGATAAAAACGTTGTAAAGTGAACCTCTAGGCTCCTAGTCCTCCCATGTCTGTGTCAAGACCCCCCATGAGCCCAGTCGTTCACACATGCACACGCACAAAGAAAACTGTGAGTTCACACACTTTGTGACATGGAACGAGCGAAATACACATTTGCAGTGCTGCAATGATGCAACATTTTGTCGTTTTGCGATGTTACGTAGCCAGATGACTGCAAGTGCATAACATGCAGACCAGGAGGGCAGGTGCACATGCAAGGAGAATTAAGAACACATGTTCTGGCTGTAGTCATTCCCAAGGTTCTCGCAAATTTGGAAAACCAGCCACTTGTATAAATACATATCTCCATATGGATTAGCCGATCTCTGGCGCTGTCTCCAGGCCCCTAGCCTAGCTACCCTCTCATCGCTCTCCGCCAGCCTGGGGCCAGACTCAGCTTTCAATGAGGGTAAAAATATCCTTATTCCTTCACCTCACCTCTCGCTCTTCCTCCCTCACACCCTCCCTTTCTTGTTTTTGTCTTTCTCGCTCTATCCCACTTCAATTCCCTAGCTTTGTCTTTGGTTACTATCTCTTTTGTGAGTGTACTAGCTGCTGCTGGGTTCATGCCTTATAATTCACTCACTCATTGCTTTACTTATCCTGTAGCTGTCATTCAGTCACTCCTGCTAACTCTTTGTCATTCTTCCAGTACTGAGTGTTTGTGTTCCCCCACCCTTCATACTCATGCCCAATTCTTTCCCTAATCCACATCTGGCTAGTTCCAGAAGGTTCCCTCATTAAAATATCTCTTGTGTAATAGACCAGTATTACTGGTCAGAGACCAGTGAAATTTACATTCAAATCCCACTATCTGTGACATATATAGATATATATATTTTAATAATCGAACCAGGTCAAACCACTTGCCCGTTATACTGAATGGCAATATGGAACGTAGGTTCTGGCCTTTACCTACACCCTTCATGTCCCTCCTCTCTGTGAGTAACCTAAGTATGTGTTTTATTCATTGATTCATTCTGAGGGATAGGTTGTGTATTTTATATTGTAGCATTAAGCGCTCCAAGAAACTCCCTGTGAGACAGTAGGGAAAGCATGCATGCACAAGTAGTACACATGTCGAGCGAGATTTTGCTCACGTTGGAAAAGGAACCTCCCAGTCCGAGGATAACAGATAGGAGGGCCAATCAGAAAGTCTCCTATATCAGGAGTATTTTATGCTGATATAATTGAAAATAGGTTGGGTTTTTGATATAGAAACATTTTCTGGGACGAATAAATTATTATATTATTATGATGTAGAGATTTACAGGTACTCCACTGTTTGTTTTTTTTATTTGTATTTTTGGCTGGGTGAGATTGAATATTGTGATACATGTGTTATTGTGAAAATGCTGTATCGCTTAACTCTAGTTTGCATCTAAGGACCTAGGGCTGAACTGCACTGTCATATAGCTACATGCTGAATTCTTAGACATGCACACTCTGCTTCGTGGTGTAATTTTACATAATGTTAACATATCTTGCAGTGCTATGAAAATGCAGTTTATTTGTAGTTTTTCTTCAAGCTATGTGTATATTAAAAAGGTAGCCTCCTTAGATCGTAACACGTTTTAATGTCCACTCCACAGCCAACTCACGCACCGAGCAAAGCAGCCACATGACTCCCGAGGAACACTACAGGCGGGTAATGTCGGCGCTGAACGAGCACGGCTCTTATGAGGAGCAGCAGCAGCGCCTCTACCAGCTTGCCAGCAGCATGGGTGTCCCCAGCCATGGTGAGTCTATGGTCATGCCCAAGGTAAAGGTGTGCAGGAATCTGGTTCATATCACGACAGTAACATTTTTCATATAAGAGTTGCCCTATTCTAAAAATTTGACTTTAAAATTTTATAAGTAAAAAAAATGTATTTTAAAAATTACTTGATACAAAAAAAAATACAAAAACAGTAGACACAATACATTTCTTTCACTTTTTCACCTTTTCCTGATCAGAGTTTGGGAGGCTCTGGTGCCTATCCCTGGATAACACAGGGTTCAGGGGTAACATGCTGTGGATATGACGCCAGTCCATCACAGGGGTGGGTAGAGGGGGTTGAGTTGGGGGCTGATCCTCCTCCCTCAGACACAGTCATTGCCTGCATTTTGCTCCCAACCCAGCTTGAAAGGTACTGACGGCCTCAAACCCAGTTCCCCTCTGTGCTGGGTTGGCATATTAAACTGCCGCACCACTCGAGTGCCCACAATATTGTATTTGTAAAGCAAAATGGTGTTCATATCATAGCTAACTTTGACTGTGGTAAACGTTATGGCAGCTCACCGTGGTCCGTGTCTGGAAATGCTGACAAATCAATTTCGAGTCCCAGCCCACCCAGTGTCAGAATGTCAGAGTGAGTGATCTGTGACCGCCGCTGCACACAGTAGTAAATAACACTGCCGTTGGACCCCAAGGTTTGCCGTATATTGATTTGTTCTCTTTGATTGGCTGCAAGCCAACACTTTAAATTACCAGTGCCATGGAAACGACAACCATGCTCATTTTTCCCCCTAGCCCATCAGATTTACAATCGTAGGGTTGCACAGTTACTGGAGGCTGGAAGACACTAAACAAAACCATAAACTAAAATTTAGCTAACAGCTTTGACCTATTTTTATTTGTGCCTAAATTTTAATGATGCACTTAAACTCACCGGATGTTCGTCATTAACACCGGTGACTTTTCCATAAAGAATACGTCTTTCATTACCGTGAGCTTTAATGACGCTTTGCGGCAGTGCAGATCGAATCACACGTACATACACACACAATCTAAGCACCTATATCTTATCTATATGCTGTGATGATCTTTAGCTGCAGCCTTCATATTTAGGGGGGCAATGCTTTATAAATGATTTAATGGCCAATCTGCATCTGTAAGGAATTAGTGGCACTATCTGAGGGGTTTTCACGTAGCATTATGAAGATCACTGTCCTGTCCTCAGACGCTGTGGTGAGTGTGCATTGCGGACAATTCTGCCAATTCTTCTCTCTTTCTTGTCTCGCCATCCCTAGCTTCTTCAGCTTTAAGCAGCCTCTTTCTTCACGGCCTGTGAAATCAGATGACCTTACTCTCTCAGGTTTTTAGCACTGTAATGATGCCACTACACAGTATAAATAAAGCACTTTGAAAAAAAGAAGGTTAGAACTGTCCACTCACATCAGAGTAGTAATTTGGACTGTCTCCAACAATTCTTTTCTTGACAAATTTGGCCAGTAAAATGAGCTGTACAGTTTCATTGCCACGCCACTGAAAACAGGCTCATCCGGCCAAGGTGCTCTCCCTCTATCAACCCCATCTGCCCTGGAGGAATGTGAGCATGATGGCTTGCCCATGCATGCTGAGCTCATACGCCCGTGATAAGGCTGTGCCAGTCAGTCTGCCTGCCAAGTCTTTGATGGGAAAAATCTTCTTTCTTGCTTTCTCACCCAACGCTCTACTGTACGTGGATCCTGGAAAACTTTTTTCTTCTCTTTTGTTGCCTCTTTTCCTTTCTTTTTTCCTGAAGTGATCCGCAGTTTTGATCTCATATTACTCCGACTGCATATTTCTGCACGCAGTACCAGCAAAAGGCTGTAGATTCAAAGTTATCGAATTTCCAAGTACTTTTCGTGACGCAAATTTAATCTGCCAGTCCCAGAAATACTCGTCCTTCTTTTTCTGTCTCACTCTATCCGTGATCAAGTTTTAATATTTGATTGTTTTCTCCCAGGCTCATGCAGTGGAGGCGGTTTTTGTTTTTCAGGGGGGACTTTTTAAAGGAAACCTCTCAGACATTAGGAAACACAAGATCCAGCTGCTTCTTTACCTTCTTCCCTCTTACTGACTATCTCCAGAAACATCCCACTCCATCCTCAGGCAGTTTTGATCACCATCACCTAATCTTTTTACTTTTCCATACTGCTTTACTTACTCCCCATCTGATGTGTTTCTGGGCATGTGTAAAGGAATGGCGCTTAATTACTAAAGAATTATGTGTATGCAAACATGACAACACCTGCAAAAAATCTTCAATGTGATACCAGCAGGGTCTGTGGTGGATTGCCGCTTTCATTTAAGCAAAACAGTGTCTGTTTTGTGGGTTACCTTAACTATTATGCAGTTTTGGATCTTTCTACATAAAGGTGCAAAAAACAGGTTGGTGTCAGTGTCTATAAGTTCAGTTAGCACCCACAGTGTCCTTTGCCTTTTTGAGTTATTTTTGAGTGTATTGTTATAGCTAACAAATTAAGAAAATAATATTAACACTATGCACCATGACTGAATAAAGGCTACGACACAAACTGTATACTTTGTATTTAATATGACAAAACAGTAAGGTCAGTATTAGTGATGGAGGCTACTAAGTTGATATACTAATTAGTATGGTAGTGTGTAGTTTGGGATAGACTTTATGCTTATTGGGAAATTAGTAGAAAGACGAATATGTAGAATGGAGTTCAAAAGAAAAAAACACATGCATGACTTGTCAATAAGTGCCACATATATTGTTTTTCATCCTGGCATCTTCTCTTAACAAAGTAATACCTTCTCCTTCAAACTCAAACTACTTCTGTATTTCTTTTAATTTTGATATTGCAACAAACTCTCTTCGAGAGATTTGTAATTGCCATGGTTACCCCGAGCAAACCGTGCACACAAAACCTCAGTATATTCACAAGCATATTTGTGTAAGTTGTCATAACCACAATTCTTATTTGTAAATCAACAAGACGCCCACTGACTACACACACAAGCAGTTTAATCACAGACACAACTTGGAACTCTTTATTCGAGACCTTAGTCAACCTGGACCTAACTTGATTGTAAGTGAGGTGAATAGTCTGTTAAGGGTCCTTGACACCAATAGGGAGCAGACAGGGCCCCCAAGAACCCCTGCAGCTGTCTCCCCAACCTCTCCCACACAGCTTCAGAACTCCCTGCACTGGACTGCTTATACATTCTCTCTTTCTTTCCTGGGCCCTTTCTCACCTAGTCCCTGCAGAGTGACCTTTCATCTGTTTGAAGAGGAGGCCCCGAAATAAAAGGCTGGGAAGCATGCATAGATGGGTGCGCATGTGTGAGGTTTTGTTTTTTTTGGGGGGGGGGTTGATGTTGTACGCTTCTCTCTGCGGGCTGTGAGGTCACCTGAAGGCCTCCGCCAACTCCCCTTGATGTAAGGAGCAGGAATACAGGAAGGAAGGGGGATTGTGCAGTCAAAGACACAGGCCTCGCTCTGGCCTTTTCCATCTCCCTTGGCTGTCTGACACAAAGGCAGCAGACATGGCAAAGGAAGGAATACATGTGTACATCTGTGTGATGGAGATACTTAAAAGGATGCTGCTCCTGGACCTCCTCAAATATTTTGTTGAGTGGGATGTAGACGTGTCGGACTGAATAAGAAAGGGTAATACCTTGTTGTTATTTCTCCCCTTGGCTCTGGAGGGTTTGGCGTGGATTGACTGTGTGCGATTGGGATGGCTGCTCTGCTCAGGGTTGCAGCCCCAGATGACCCAGCGCTGGCGAGCTCTGCTTCAGATGAAAGAGAATAATATATATGTATGCATCAGGCAGGACAGGGCCTGTCATGGTAGAGCAGAGCACAGCAGAGCAGAGCAGAGGGAGGGAGGGAAGGTTGGTCAGAGCCTGTTTGAATTTAATAACGTTATTTTAATTCATAATGCTTTATAAACCACGACATGACCCAACACGGTACTAGGAAGTGCTTGAACCAGCTAAAAACTTTTTAGCTTACAACCTCAAGAGTATAAAGAATGCTCCAATGATTTCAGAAAGTTTGTAGTGTAGGGGCAGTGAAGTATTTCAGCACACTGTACCCTGAGGTACTGAGGGAAGAATGTAAAACTTAACTGAACATTAAGGTTGCAAAATCTGATCTCTGTGCTATACTTATGAGTGTGCACATAGCCCTCTGCACACAGCCGATTGTGCCAAATTTAAATATTGCTAACATTTACATCATTTCACAGACGCCCTTATCCAGCGTGACTTACAATTGATACCGTCTTACAATCCAAGCAATTATGGGTTAGGGGCCTTGCTCAAGGACCCAACAGTGGGACTGTGGTAGCCTAGTGGTTAAGGTACTGGACTCTGGATCAGAAGGTCCAGGGTTCAAATCCCACCTCTGCCAAGCTGCCACTGTTGGCTCCTTGAGCAAGACCCTTAACCCACAACTGCTTGGATTGTAAGACTGCATCAAAGTTGCTCTGGACAAGGGCATCTGCTAAATGGAAATCTTGGCTGAGATGGGATTTGAACCCTGGCCTTTCTGGTCCATAGTCCAGTACCTTAACTGCTAGTCTCACATATAGAATATAACTTTTAAGGATTCTATTGACAGAAGAATTCATGAAAACCTTATTTGTTGACTGTTCCATGGCATGTTCAGTGGATCTAAAGTAGGTTGTGTTAAATATGTGTAGAAAAAGATATTTACCAGATTATTCCAAGCGATCTATATGATTCCTTTCTATAGCTCTCTTACCCTGCTTCAGTCTCATTTCTCACTCTTCCCTCTCTCGCTCCCTCTCTCTGGCTGTTAGAGGGTTTGTCTGCCGTCAGTCCGTTCTCCCACGGGGAAGTGCAATAAACAGATCAATACAGTGGCCTTGCACACATTAATATCTGTCGCGCCGCCCCCAACCTGATCGCTCAGCTCCACACGCCAGCCTCGGAAATGGCCGCCAGCTCCCACGGGAACTGTCTAATTAAAAAAGGGCCGGAGGAGAGAGAAAGAAGGAGGGAGGGAGAGAGGGAGGTGCACAGGATGGATTTTCTATTTAACACCCTTTCATTAGATTGTGTGCTTCCTGTTGTGACCCTGTTAGTTTGGTAATGATGGGAGATGGGCTTGGCCAGCCTGCTATAGGAGAGAGAGGACAGCGACAGCCACTGCGTTTGTGTGTTTGTGTGTGTGTGTGTGTGTGTGTGTGTGTGTACAGTTTTCGTGACTTTCTTCAGGCTATTTTACCATACCTCTATTATTTTAAAGATTTATCCATAATCTAGTATAGTGTGGTTACAAGAATGAATGAGAATTTCATCATGTTTTCCGATACAGAGAAAAGTAGGAAAAGACCATTAAAAAATAAACTGTAAAGTTAAGTGCAGTTGAATTATGTCTCTGTAGACATGCAGTATGCAACACAAATTCAATACTAAAACCAATATACACATGCACAAGGCAATGCGAAAGACTACAGCGATTGTCATGCTACAGCTGTTCTGAAATTTTACCCAAACCAACACTAAAGCAAGTCATTTTGGTTACTTTTTGTGTGGTATCTATGTATGGTCAGACCCACATGACTCCGCTGAAAACACATAAATCACAAATGATTTCCCCTGTCAAGCTGTTTCACATCTAAAAAGGCAAATGATTCTGATTTAGAGCTTAAATAGCAAAACATACGGCATTCATAAAACATTCGTAAATGTCTTAGACATAAACATGTGCTGAATGCTCAATAAGATATTCCATAAGCTTAAGATTAGGGTAATAACTGCTAGAATATTCCTTTAGTACGTGCTAATTCACAGCCTCTTGCAATAAAGTGGTTTTGAATATTCAGACTGTTCACAGGACATAAAAGGAGGCTTTGGGATAATACTGGATTGATTCTGAAATGATACTTAACTTTAATTTGTTGGGTATCCTCAGAATTGCTGCGTGTACGTCAGGAGGTCATGAGTGCTGTGAGGAACCCAGGAGCCATGGAGGCCCACCTCCCGACTGCAGGCAGCTCTTCTAGCCAGCGGAGGAAACAAGGCTTACCCCAGCATCGGGATGCCCACTACAGTGAGAGGTACGAATTTCACACACAGACACACACACACATGTATTGTAAACACAATACCGTCACAACCAGATATATGCAAAATAAACCAAACTATTGAGCTCCATGGATATACAAAAGTGCATAATGATCAAAGACATTACAAGTTTCAGGTTCTTTGGTCAACATAATTGCAGTTTTTCCTCCCTTTCTCTAAGCCATAATACACTTTCAGCAGAGGGATTGTGAAAGTTCACTTATGGATGTGTTTAGACAACTGTAGATTTGTGGGATTGAATAGATTCGAACAGTGTTATGTGTGTGTGTGGATAGATTTCCCCTCTGCAGAGGTAACACCACCCAGGCACAGTCTAAGACCACTGAAACTGAGAGAGAAAAAGCCCTATTCTTTAAAATAACATGAATATTGCACATAAATAATAAACCCAACATCCGGATCTAATGAATACTGCATGGTCATTTTGAGTAGGTAACCGCACGATAGAGAAGAAAAGGAAAGAAATATGAATTGTACACTGAAGTCGAAGGGGAAGAAGCAAAAAGGTGGAGGGAAGTGGATTTTGGGGACGAGTCAGCGAAATATGGGAAAATCGCTTTAATAGGATCTGATTGCCAGTGGGCATTACTCTTTTGCATCCTTGTCTGATTTGATCTTGTCAGGAGGTATTTATGGGGCTCTGGGCTTCGGCGGTCGTCCAGGCGCCGCACGCCTCCCTCTGCTCCCTCCTTTCCTCTTTCCCCCTCTCAGCAAGGCTCTGGCGCTCCTGGCGCTCTAGTCCGCCTCCAAAGAAAGCCCAGGCAGCGGGAGTGGGCGGGTAATTGCTTGTCGATTATTTATGTGGCGCGGGAAGCCGGAGGATCGATAATGGGTTGGTGAGATGAGGCGGGAGGGATGGAGCGAGGGATGGAGGGAGGAACTGGGCTGGGGGGGAGGGGGGTTAGCGTGGGCGTTGTGTTCTGTTCCATGCCCTGACGGGAGCACAGCATGCGGCTCGGGCCAGCCAGCCGCCCTTACTGTGCTCACCTGCCATAATTAGCCACACAGGACTACTGATGTTAACTAGGTCTGCATGCTTCCCTGATCTGGGATAAGGGGGTGGTGTTATAGATGTTTTTGTTTATTTTTTCCTTCTTTGTTTTGCTGTCTCGCTCCTCTGTCTTTAACCCTTTCTTGTCTGCGCCAGTACCCCAAACAGCCCATACCTTTGGACTGCCTCCTGTCTTGGCTTACTGGAAGGACAGAGTTGGTCATTCCTTTGTCACTGAGTGCAAGTAACATGTCAAAGCATAGGAATGTCTGATTTGGCCACCTTATACAGCATCAACTGAGAGTCTGGTAGGCTGAAGGACAAAGCTGAAAACCACAACTCAAGCTTATCTTTCGATCGACTCTCCATAATTGATTATCCGATGGCCATTAGTGGCTATTGTTAAAAACAAATCATTACTGCAATCAATAGCTCTACAGCTCTGACCGGCCATTTGTCTGATTGCATTTAGGGAATCTGCAAAGTAAATCCTAATGCGTTTGGCATGTGGAGCGACGGTAGGAACAGACAGTGGTCTGAGGGTGGGAGGTGGGGGAATGGGAATGAGTGCGAGCCTCATGCATTTTAATGAACTTCCTGTGTAAATGTGTTCCTGTGGAGGCAAGGCGAGGCGAGGCAAGGCGAGGGAAAGCAGGCACGGCGCGGCGAGCGGCTAATCCTCAGTGCTCCCCTCATTAAGCGCCGTCCTGTCAGCTCCGCTCCATTCCTCTCTCATCTCGCTCCGGCCTGGCCAGTTTAATGTGCACACACATTCACACACACACACACACACACACATTGCAAGTGCACATACACCCACCGCTTACTGCTGCTACGCCGCTGCCACCACACTGACAGGTCGTCACACATGAGGGAACCGCCTGAGGTCCTTTTGAAGTATAACATCTCTTGGATTTCTTTTTAGGACAAATATCAAATGCTAAGTTTGGTTTGTTACTAGTTTCACTGTGGTGAGTACTTAAACTCAGGAAGTTTAAATGGGTTAGGATCACAGGGCTGTCAATAGCCGTTTCACACCGCACAGTTCTAGGGACTAATTTAGAAGGAAACTCCCGGAACTCCCCCTGAGAACTACATTTGTTAGAGCGCCTTGTTTGGTTTGCATTCGCACCGCCATTAAGAACGCTGTATGACGCTCTAGGGATGTAAGCCACGTGAATTTCACGTGACTCAGAATTGCGTTGTATCTCCTCTGTCGCATATAGGCTCAGTAAAGCCTGGACTTCATTTCCATTTTTAGTAAGAAGATTGTTTTGTTATATGGCTATGGATTACAAGTATATTTACAAATGGCAGTTGAGCTCAATACAGGTGCTTCCATCTGGACCAATCACTATATACTTGTGTCACTCTGTCCGGACCAGCCGCCCTACTCTTACGTCTGGACCAGCCACTGCATGCTTACGTCTTTCAGGGTTCCTATGCGCCGAGAAAAGTACCTACCCTGAAGTAGTAGCTAAAGAGTTCCCATACATGGTGTTCTGAGAACTACAGTCGTCCCCAATTACTGCGGTGCGAACACGTGACAAAGGATTGTCCAGGTCTAAGAACTAGTTCTAAGAACTGAAAAAGTTCCTCTGGTGCAAAAGTGCCTAATAGCTACTTCATTTAGCCCACGTGGACACATGCCAAAAGTTTGTCATTTTCTTTTAGGTCATTTAGCAGATGCCCTTATCCAGAGCGACTTATAGTTGATACAGTCTTACAATCTAAGCAATCTAAGTGGGGTTATGGGCCTTGCTCAACATTGGCAACTTGGCAGAGGTGGGATTAGAACGCTGGACCTTCTGGTCTATAGGCCAGATATTAGTTAGTGGCATAACCAGGCACCCCAGTCTACTGATAACACTAGCAATGATGGCTTGCCATTTTCTTTGCTGTATGTGCCAGTTGAAAACAAACTAATAATTTTTTAAAACAGCTTAAAAAAATCATTACTATATTAAACATTTCCAAAAAGGCTGAAATGCCTTTAAAATAAAAAATGTAATTTGTAACACAGGTCTGTAGGGAAAAGTGCCTTTTGCCAACATCATGTTAGACCATGTGACTGCTATGATTAGCTTGATAACCCTGATGTTGTTCGCGGTTCACAGTGACATTATTGCAGACAGTGCCATCTAGTGAATAGGAGAATATCACCGCACCACTTAAGGGATTATAAATTGCCCATGTTTGCGTGGACAGAGTGCCTCTTCCATCGCTGTTTATGTAACACATTATATGGAAAGAATACGCCTGCCCTAAGCTCATAAGAGCATTCTGAGAAATTGAGCACAGAAACACAATTACAGCAAGACTGTAGGTGTGATTGTGTGTTTGTGTGTCTATATGTGTGTGTCTGTATGTGTGTGAAAGAGTGTGTGCTTGTGAGTATGAGTGAGTGTGTGTGTCTGAGTGCACAAGGTGTGAAAGAGTTAAGTCTCAGGATCAAAAACACCAGCCCAGCCCTCTCTTAGCACCCCCTCCCCCTCCAACGTCTTAGGAACCAGAATGAAACGGTTAAAATCTGCCTCCCTCCCAAATTGCTTCCTATAAAAGGAGAAGCACGTCTGCCGGGTACGTCTCCTCATGATTACAGCTAATTACGATCGAGCGGACGCCTCGCAGCCCCAGTCATGCAGCTTTAATTGACCGTTATTCATCTGCAGGCCACGCGGGGCGGCGCGGAGCATGGCGGGCCCGGCCAGCGCCACTCGGCCTAATTGTGTGGCCTGAGGGATTAGACCAGGTGATTACACACTTCACAGTGTAATTACATAAGCACGGCTGGGCTGCCCGCCCGGCTCCAGCCCCCAAGGTCATGCGTTGCCTTCCATGAGATTAATTGGCGCTGCCACCGAAGCGCAAGGCACCGGCGGAAAGCGATTATACGATTAGCATTAACATTTCAACAGCAGCCACGATCGATCCAGGATTTTTTTTCTTCTTGCTGTCTCCCTTGCGCTCTCTCTCTCTCTCTCTCTCTCTCTCTCTCTCTCTCTCTCTCGCTCGCTCTCTTGCTCGCATGCTCTTTCTCTCTCCAATCCCTCCCCCACTGTTTGGTTCTCCGTCTCTCTGTTTTACTCTTTTTCCTTTCCTATTTTTCTGTGTTTTTTCTTTCCTTTCTTTTTTTTTGTTTTCAGGGTAATGACATGCAAGGGTTATTTAGTTTGGGTGTAATGGGAGCCCACATAGAACAAAACAAAAGCTTGGTCCTTTTTCTTGCTTTCGCCATATCATGATCAGTTTTCCGCTCATTGTGTTTAGATGCTGGTGTGTTTGTTTTGTGCTGTGCCGCTTAGTTTCCCTCCCCCTGGAGCAACAGCCGCTCGCATCCAACAACAAAGCAAATGCCTGTTCAGACCCTTTGTGTAGATTTCATACATTCTGTGAGACCGTTGCTATGTACCTTTATAAAAAATAAAAAAATGATTGGTCTCAATGATTCACATGTAAAAAATACACAAAAGAAGTGTAAAACGCCATTGGTAGACTTGGCAGTAATTTGTGGATAAAGGCAAAGCATGTTTTTAAATGATCCATAGAAACTGATTCACATGCACTCTGCCTGACATGCTCTTTCTACTCAAAAGAGTTTTTTTGTCCAGTTGACTGCAACCATCTCAAACAGCACTTTCTTGTTGTAAATGTCTGTCTTTTGCTAACACATCAATCCAACTTTTTACAGATTTTGTCACTCCCTCTATTGCTCAGCATAGAATCACAAATCAGTAGTACTTTTAGACATTATATTTACCTCAATCAGTACATTCGTAACTAATGAGCATAGACTTTATCCTTCCTGTTCATATTTTCTATAATATTTTAATGAAGTCATGATTTTTTTCAGGAAAATGCATCTGCAAACTAAAGATAATGCATCACAGGGAGTTTCTCCTTTCCACTGCTCCCCCTGGCCGGTGTGTTGATTTTGTGAATAAAAAAGAACTTCAGATTTGCAGGGAACAAATATAAATATATGCAAAGCCTAGATTAAGAACATGTAGGACATTTCCAAAGTAAACATTTTTATGTGCAAACACTTTTGGCACCTTTTCCAATGATCCAGTAGTATTGTATATATTGACTTGTTCATCCTCAGTTTGGCAGAGAGAGAGAGAGAGAGCGAGAGAGAGAGAGAGAGAGAGAGAATGTATTGTAATGGAGAGAAAAGGATGTAATGGACGTCATAGTCAAAGCCAGAGTGTTGGCAGGAATTGGTATGACACTGTGACTAAGGAAAGAGCCCTTATATAGTGCAGATATGATGGCGCTGCCACACTGTCACACACCTAACTGAGGTGGTGTGCTGGTTTTGTTGGATTGTATTTGCACTAGCAATAAACCTGCATTATTTGATTACAGATAATATGGTGAATAAGACATAAAGTCATCTGAGGTACCTAACTGGCAACCATAGAATTGTGGAAAAGTGATGAGCAACCATAGAAACTGGTAACCACACTGGCAACCATAAAATCGTGACACGAGTGATGAGTGCAATAAAAATGAAAAAAGGATGAAATAAGCTTTATATTAATGATTTTGCGCAACTGTAGTTTAATCCAAGTGTTCTAAGCAGTTCTAACTAACTGTACTCGTTGGCAGCATATAGTGTATGTCATTACTTATGATAGTATACTTATCATTTAAACTTCTAGACAGTTACCAGGAAATGTATATCTTCATATCTTCTAAAATATATCACACTTATCAGTCCATCTTCCTAGACCTCCACCCCTTCAGCCCTGCTCGATAAAGGTGTGTGCAGTATTGAATAAGGGCAGCCCATATTATTTGGCCATACAAAAGGAGAAAAACATAATTGAGGGCCTTTTTGAAAATGAGGGGGGCTTCACCACATACTGCCATTTATTGGCTGAATGCAGCCAATAAAAGCCAGCAGGAAGGAGGGTGAGTGTGGGTGCTCAAGGGTAGAAGAGGAAGGTCTGTGTTAATTAGGAGGTGCTGGGCTGGAGCCCAGGCGAAGCAGAAGGGCCGCCCCAGCTGTCAGAGTATGACATGCTCTTATTGTGTATTCAGCCCTCATTACCAGGGTGGCAGGGCCACGGAGCGAGGAGGGGGGGGGGTGTCTTGGTACAAACAGTGCCGCCGGCCGCAGCGTGACACGACTGATGAGGGGCTATTGCTGCTAGCATGCACTAGAGTGAGGGTTGAAAGCAGCCAGGAAAGACTTAAACAGCGGCATTAACATATTACTGGAAATCCCAAGAATGATTTCTTTATGTTTTATTTTTTATGTACATTTACATGGAGCTCAAAACAATACAACTCTCTCATTTCATTGAAGGTTAATGTCTGACGCCCCATATGTTTTCCTTACACCCTTAACTTTGGAAGGGTTTGAATGGGCTTTTCAGAGAATAGAGCAGAGACCTTCAGGTTAACACAATATGTTTGTTTTTGTCTTCCCACAGAGAGTTATCCCACCCTCCCCCACTGCTGTCCCCACAAAACGCCCCTCATATAGCACTGGGTCCTCACCTGCGGCCGCCTTTCCTGGGCATGCCTTCTGCACTCTGCCAAGCACCAGGTGAGACCAAAGCTTTCTAATGACGCTTTGCACACTTCTCGTCTGTTGATTAGAATACATTATGAAGACTCTTGTGCTTTATGAAGGTTTGGCATTTGAGGAGGTAGTTTTACACAAGATAATTGGGAGTGTGTGACTACATTAAGAAGTGTGCCTTCTGACTGCAGCCTGTTATTGATATACCAATGTTCTAATGTTGCAGCTGAATTTTCTATAGGGTGATACTTTTGATAAATAAATAGTATGGAATTACAACAACAGATTCTAATTATATCCACAAAGTTGGTACTTTATTCTACTACGTACAGCTACCTTATATATATATATATATATATATTCTGTTCTTTCCTTACAGCATATGGTTTCCTGCAGCCTGCTCAAGCAGAGATGTTTGCACGTCAGCAGGAGATGCTTCGCAAACAGAACCTCGCCAGGTATTGCATTATTAGTGAACTGTATGCATCATTCAGGACTATTGCATGGGGTCAGGGAACACTTTAACTCACACTCTTCTACTATGATAAAAAAAAATCATTCTTTCATTTTCTTATCCGCTTAATCCTTAATCAGGGTTGCAGGAAAGCCGTTGCCTAGCCGGCAACACTAGGCAAGGCAGGAAAAACCAATCCATTGTGGGGGCACTTTAGAAACTCCAATCTACGTGCTAGGAGTGAACCTAATGCATGTCTTTGGACTGTGGGAGGAACCCAGAGTAAACCCACACAGACATGAGGAAAACATGCAGAGTCCACACAGAAAGGACCCACATTGCTCAACCTGGGATCGAACCCAGGACCTTCTTGCTGTGAGGCAACAATGCTACCCACTGAGCCACTCTGTTTACCCACAATATTGGGGATAATATAAATAATAATTAAAGAATTTTTCAATACCTGGAATTATAAGTCTTACCTTCTCTGGTGCAGCAGTTTAATGTGTTAGTTCAGCACCACAGGAACTCATGTTCAAGTCCCACCAAAAACGTTCCAGCCAAGTGGGTATCACATGCAGACACAGTTGACTGTGTCTGATGGATGGGAATCCAGTTGGTTTGTCATTCCTCAGCGTTACAGCAGCGACCCTACACCCCATGTTCTCCAGGGATAGACGCTGGAGCCCCACAATGATGACATGGAAAAGCAGAGTTTAAAAATGTGAAAATGTAATATAGAATTCTATAAAAACAAATGCAAAAAACTTCCCATGTTTTTGAATCATTCTGAAGACAGATATGATGCCAGACCCCAAAAGAGTACAAGTGCTAAAACAGAAGTTAAATCTAGGTAGTAGATCATTTCACTTTGCTCTTGATTTTCCAAGGTAAATGTTAACACCATAAAGACATAAGCCAGTTCAAATGAGATGGTGGCTCCAAAATGGAAAAACTGCTAATTATTAATTCATACCTTACTTTTGCCTTATTACCTTATCACAGTTTTTTTTCCCAAAACCATATCACTCGAAAACCATAATCATCTGATTAGAGTGAGGTGAAAAACCATTGTGACTGCTGCTTAAATCATGTTTGCCTCACTGTAATTCTGAGGTTTAGGCTATTTTTATTAAGGTTCTGTACTGTTACAGGTTGGAAATGTCCGCTGATTTGCTGAGGCAGAAAGAGCTGGAGAATGTGCAACGACAGCGCCTTCTTGCCGAGTCACTGCCTCTACACTCGGGTCTCCCCGCTGAGCACCCCGCCCTACGTAGCCTTCATGACATGTCTGATGACGTCTCCCGCCGCAACGCCATGCTTCTTCTTCGCCATAGCGGCACACCTCTGCTTTCGCTTAGCCACCAGGGGGCGACAGTAAGCAGCATCTTTAAAGAATCCGGCAGCCGCAGGGGCCTGAAGAAAAGCAGTCTACCACAAGGAGACAACTCATCTCAGTCCAGGGAGACACCAGGAGGAGACACGGACGGACCTGATGAAGACATGAAAGACTCGGAAAGTGATGCGGAAACAAGTGAAGAACGGCCAGAGAGACTCTCTAAAGCAGATGGGCACAGCCTGCACTCAGAAGTGTGCCAGAACAAGAACGCAGCCAAGCCCAGCGAGGCACTGCAAGAGCTCGGTGAAGGTTCGGGCAGGCTCGGTGGCCCCTGCAACTCTGCAGCACCTGAGTCACCCAACCATCCTCTCTTCACACCAGGTGTGAGCAAGAGTGAAGCCAAGTATCTCCTGCCAGGAGCCTTGCCCCCCTTACCCCTGCTGCCCGGCCAGACTCTGCCCTTTGGCTTCCCGTACACCAGTCCGTACTTTCATGCTGGTGAGTTCTGATCACGTTGTAAGTGTTTAATCTGATATGATGAGACATATTGTCTAGACATTTTAAATTTAGAGCTAACAGTTTCTGGGTCTCAGGCCAAAGTATTGAAGATAAAGAATCAGCTATCAAAAATATCACAGAATATCTCTTGGCAATCTGCCATAGTCTTTCCTAGTTTAACTTTGTAGTCAAAGTTGCTTTCCATACACACCAACGCAGACACTCTGCGTCTGCCATTCTGTGATATTTCTTATTTATATAATTCATAAAGAGCCAGATTCAAAACTCGAACATATTCAACAAGACACGGAGATGTAGACAGGTCATTTTAATTAAAATTTATAGTGGAGTTTGAATGTTTGCGAACCCTTGAGAATGTTCTATATATCTGCATAAATATGAAGCAAGTCTTAAATGTAGTTAAAGAGATGGCAAAAGTCACTAAAAGTCAAAACTAAATGTTTCTGGTAACTGTTGATCAGTCCTGCATAGGAGCTCAGGATTAGACCTCAGGTGAATTGCTCGCTTCAGGTTCTTCCATAAGATTTCTATTGGCTTAAGGCCAGGACCTAGAAGCAGCCATTTCCAAAGATTACACTTTAAACATTTTTTGGTAGAACAACTTGTGATTAAGGTCTTAGTCTTGCTGCATGACCCACATTCTCTTGAGAGTCAGTTCTCGGGCAGATGTCCTGATATTTTCGTTTATAGACTCATGACTCATTGTTCCAAGCCATCCTAACCCTGATGCAGCAAGTCAGGTCCAAACCATGGTACTACCACCACCGTGTTTCACAAATGGGTTTCACAGATTTTGATCTTATCTGTCCACAAAATGTTTTTTCTGTAGCCATCTGGCTTGTTCACATCATGTTCAGCAGACTGCAGCAATGACATTTTTGGAGAGCAGTGGCTTTCTACTTGAAACTCTGCCATGTACACCACTGCTGTACAGTCAGTTCTCCCGATGGTGGACTCATGACTTGATGTGTTTTTAAGATCCATGACAAATGGCAAACATTGAATATTGTAATGTAAAATAGGTAGAAACACAGTTAAATAGCAGGTGTGCTGTTGTAGAAATAGGTGAGATTTGTAGTAAGTTCATTAATGGCAATAATGTTTAAGTTAACACATGAATTCTATGCGTCATAAATCTAAATATAAATAATAAGCACTTGTTGTACTAAAAGTGTTAACAACATTTTAAAGCATCACATCAGGTCGTTTATGGAAACGTCGCTTCAGCTCGCATGCAAAGGAAATCACTCTTAATGACAGTGACAGGGGTAGTGATTTGCTTTGAATATTTAACGGTGTTTGGAAAACGTGATATACACATAAATTATGTAATAATTTTGGAATCTAAAGTCACAAAATGGATGCTTATTTTTTCTAATCTTTTCTACATAAATATATCAAAAAACTATTAATGTAATATCACTAAAAGGGTTATTTCTGTAGGTGGAGATGGTTATTTCCCTCCCTGAGCACAGCTCTAAACATCTGAAATACATTACCTGCACGTTCACTCTATGTGCAGGGACCTCCCCTAGGAAGGGGCCTCACTTCTGACCCCTGCTGAACTTTGAAATAGATGGGGTCATTAACAGAGCCATGTGCGTGCATGTGTGTGTGAGGGGAGGGCCTGCTTCACGGGGCTTCTCTCTAATGATTTATGCTTCCTCTTGGCTCGGCGGGTTGCCAGGCGCCATAGGAGGTCTGTTTGTGGACGGGGAGGAGGCGGCGGTGGCGGCAGCGGAGGACATCAGCAAGTGGAGTGTGGAAGAGGTGTGCAGCTTCATCAGCAGCCTGGCAGGCTGTGGAGAGTACGCTCAGGTGAGGACAAGAGCAGGAGCAGAGCGCCACACACTTCCTCTCCCCGGCCCCCTCCAACAGGGGGCACGTCGGAGATGGACAGCTTAGAGGAGTGGGACAGCTGGGTTGCAAATTATAATTCTCCAGTAGAAAGAATTAGCTGTGATTAGAAGTTTTTCAAAGCATTTTATAAGAGATGGCTAGCTGCTTTTAAATCGACTGTTTTGAGCGCTGGCCACGGGCCGCTCCGCACTGCTCTTATCTTTGTCTCGCTCACAGCTCTGCCATTTCCCAAACATGTGCATGCATAACGCATCATCCATCCCCACTTGCACCAAAAGCCCACCACATTTCACTGTGATTGCTAATCTGCATGCCAAATGGAGTTGAAATATTACTAATTTTAAGAGCATGTGACTATGCCACTGAGGTCCATACTGTTTTCTTAGGTGTTTCGGGAACAGGCTATTGATGGTGAGACACTGGCTCTCCTGACCGAGGAGCACCTGCTCAATCACATGGGGCTTAAACTCGGCCCAGCTCTCAAAATCCGCTCTCAGGTACTAAGTGTTTTAAATTAGAAAATTCTAGTGGATTAAAAACAATTTCAGCACTTCTTAGTGAGATTATATTGGGCAGGGGTAGCCTGTCCTGGTAAATCAAAGGTTCAGCTCACAGAGCTGAGAAACCTGAATTCAGACTTGGTTGAGGTCCAACATCTCCAAGTTTTGTTCGATTGTTTGTTGATTTATTTAACATAGCTCTCAGCATCAATGGCCATTTTAGCGACAGGCACACAAAGTTACATTGAGACTAGTCATATACACTCATTGGCAAAAACATAACAATTGTTGGGATCTAATGAAACTTTATGTGTGTGAATGTAATGATGATATATGTAAGCGATTCCAATATTAGAGTGAATGAATAAGTTTACTGAGGAAAACTACAGTTGAGAGAAGGCTCTAGTACCCTGTTGGGCTACCTCTAACCTGGATACAAGATGAGATATGGCTGGGCCTGCTGCCCCACAGATGTTGCAGCAAGGCCTGTAGATCCTACACACTTGTAGGCTGCCAAAGTTGGCATCCCAGCTGGTCCAAAAGATGCTCAATTGGCTAGAAATCTGGCAATCAGGCAGGCCAGAGACATTCCTGGGAAACGTGTGTGGGTGAGCATTAGCTTGCTGGACAATTCCAGTTGGAAGCCCTGCCATGAGAGGCAACATAAGCGTCAGCAGGATGTCCTGCACATAGTGCTGATCTGTTAGTGCCCCTCGTATCACTGCTGACTTAGTGTCATATCCGATGGCTCCACAGATGGCCAGTGTGTCGCTCCACAGCACAGGCATGATGAAGCGCTCACCATGAGGCCTCCATACTCGAATGCGACAATTGTCGAATCCTAAACAGCGTTAGCTTTGTAGCACCATTTCAAAAACATTGGACACTTAAATCCTGGCTGATTGACTATCAATAAGCTAAGCTTAAAATTGCACAAGCTTCATTTTTGGCAAAAATCAGTTGTACCTAGGTGTTGTATGGTATCTGACCCTGACGCTTTCCAATGAACTCTTACAAATCTAAATGTTCCCCCTCTTAAAATTCAGTTTAAAAAACAAAACAAAACAGTTTTTACATTCACTTTCCTGCCTGTATCTTTTGCGAGCCGTAACACTGGCATGTATGTGTCTGCTTTCCTCAGGTGGCCCGACGCACTGGCAGAATATTCTACATGACCAGCTTCCCGCTGGCCCTCCCACTGGCACCATCTGCTCTGCGCCCGCCAGACCAAGACCCCCTGCCTGCAGAGACCCGGCCACCCTCGGCCCGTAGCACCTCCTCTCCCTTCAATGCTCCGCCGGCCTGCCCCGCTCCTTCAAGGCAGGAGAACGGAAAGCCCCCTACGGGGGCAGCTTACGACTCCACTAAAGCTCCCTCGTAAAGACGGCCATTAAAACGCCGTCTGCTTCCCTGTATGGTTGGAGCAGCTCTACAGGAAGGAGACGGACACGCAGAGGGGGATGGGCAGAGCAGATGTCTTTGAACTACGCTTTTCTTCCTTTCACCCTCCTCCCAAAATCAAAAACTTGAGGACCTTTACGGAGAGGCACTTATTACGCGGTAAGAATTGTACAGAGACTGAAACAATGCAAGCCTGAACGGACCCACCCAGTGCAGTGGCTGCAAATAAGCCGAATCCAAAGATGAGCGAATGGGGTCTGGGGACGAGACAGGAAGCAACAGTGTGTGTGCGGTGTGAGAGAGGAACACGAGCAGACAGCAGCGCTTCAACGGTGTGCCAGAGACAGGGAGAAAGAGACAAACACAGCATTTTTTGTGGCCGACAGACAGACAAGCCGACCCTGCCTTTGCAAGGGTGAACTCTCTACAGTACTCAAGCCTTTCAGAGCCGAGAACTATGGAATAAAAGACCATTTATTTTGCCGTTTTCTGTCCCTTCAGCTTCCAGGCATTTCAAACCCTCTGGAATTAGTCTGGCTGAGAAGAACTGAATCTTTATAAGAGATGAGCGAATTCAAATGCAGCAAGGAACTCGTTTGGTCCTCATCAGTTCAACTATGCATTCCACAGTCCAATACCAAAGATGAATGGACCTGTGGAATTTTTAACTTCTACTTGCTATTGTACAGTTTCTCTTGAGGTTCCCTGTGACAAACAGACAAGGTACATGAGCTGCTCCTGAGCTCGGCGGAGGACATTCACAAAACAAATGTGTGCTCAGCTGGAAAGACATAGAGCACTCATGACCAAAAGCCATCATCTGGTTTCCTGGTACCTCTGCTCTGTGCTGGTCCGCTGGTTGAGGATATCTAATCTCCAGATCCGGGTGCTAGTCTAGATAGGCTAATGTCATAGAGAGGTCAGGTTATACTGAATTGTACAAAAAAAATCTGCTTTAGAGGAGAATATAGTGAAGGTTACATAAGTGGTACTTTTGTTAAGTGTTGTTGCACGAATTGCATTTTTATTATTGAACAAAATGTGACAGGCTGACTTGGTGGCACTTTTGTTCTATTTTTTTGTTTTATTTGCTATGTATTCTATTTGAAATATCGAGTCCCGATTTCAGATGCTACTTAAGCATATAAATACAAGGAGAAAATATTTATAGCAATTTTTGTTGTAGGTGGATTGACAGAATACATTGTATAAATAAATTGTCCTGTAAACCAATCCCAAAGAAAACTTTTTTCCTTTGTCTTTGTTGCAGGGAAATGAAAGGCACAAAGCTCTTTATGCAATTTTTTTTTAATGTATGCAATGAATTAAAATTGTCTCTAGATTTTCCGTCAGTGTTTTGCCTTCATCCTATTTTTCTATTCACCAATGGGTGAAATAAATCCTATGAAAAATTTGCAGACGCCTTTCCCTCTGTTTCTTCTCGATATTGTTTTTCCAACCTCCTCCTCTGCAGTCGGGTTAGGGAGCGGCGCCCGGCTGGACGGTAAATCCCACGGTCAGGGTGTGTGTGTGTGTGTGTGTGTGTGTGGAGAGGGGGGCTCAGGTCAAGAGCAGCTGTCAGAGCGTAGAGTTCAGTCCCAGGCCATGGCCTCTGAGGCCTCACCATCCCACCTCATTCACAAAACAACTGACCCTTAGGGACTCCCTGCCTAAAAAAACTCCTACTACATGCTGTGACTGCCAGCTCCAGGTGCCATGTGTGATGCCTCAGACAGAGAGCGGGTAAATCCGAGTGTCACTCATATGTATACGCATGACTACTCGCACATACACCATGCATGCCAAATTTTCAGTAAAAGCAGCATTTTTGGTAATGCTGTCCAGCTGAGGCTCATTGGTGTCCTGATTTCAACTCTGCCTGATTCCAGGCAGCACCTAAACGGTAATATAACTCTGGGAGCACTGAACGGAAGCACAAAGAAGTCTTTCGTCTTCAGATATACAAAAAATAGCTATGCATTATCCAAGACAAAGGAAAGGAAGTCTAGGCTAAGCTTTTGCCAACTCTGTGCATCATTGTAGGGTATTGTAGCAATAAGGTTTATGTAACAAGAAGTTCTATACAGCAAAAAGTAGCACAGAACTACTAGGCAAAACTGGATCTAGGTAACATTTACATTTATGGAATATAGTAGACACCCTTATCCAGAGTGACTTACAGTTCAAGCAGTTGTGGGTTAAGGGCTTTGCTCAAGAACCCAACAATAGCAGCTTATCAGAGTTGAGATTTGAACCCTGGATCTTTGGATCCATAGTCCAGTACCTTAACCACTAGGCTACCACAGGTAAGAGCAGAGTGGTTATAAAAAATGCTGCATGTCAGACTACATTCCTTTCTATACCTGCCTACAGCCATTAAATTACACTTCAATAATAGGGTCGGACAACTACATTAGACATTAGGTAATGATAAGAAGTGCTGTATTGTTAACTCAGATTTGGACAAATTTCACTCCTTGCAACAACAGTTTAATAAACATCCATTCCTGCACTCCAGGCAAGCAACACATTCCAAAAAAAGTTGTTGCAATTTAGAGCTAGTAATAGGGTTTAAAAAAACAAAACAAAACTAAAAACTAAAAAATGATGCGATTTCAAACAGATGATGTGGTTAACATGGGGCTTCTTTTTTGCACAGTAACAATTTCAGTGGCATTTGTGAATGTAACTCCGTATTGTAGTGCTTTTATTGCCCAAGGAATCCCATGTCCATGTGGTTCTATCAGCTATTGATAAATGACAGTTCTTGATGCTGGGGACAGGTCTGAGGGATTGGAGATCATGGGTGCTCAGTTTAGGCTTGCAAACACTGCATTTTTTACTTTGCATTTTCAATACCGTCCTAACTTTGTCTGTTGTACACTTTGAAATATCTTGCCCAATACTGTCAAGCTTATGTGTCTCACAGAACATCTGAACTGAGGAAACACTATTTAAAGGTCACAATGGAACTTATAGGCTCTGTGTTCCACATAGTTAACGATCAAATGTTCTGTTTCCATATAATAATGCCCAGGACTATAAAACAAATATGTTTTATATATAGAGGAGGCAAACAGTCTGACAAGACTAGGAAAAAGTTTGTTTGCATCTTTGTGGAGACGTAGTCATACTGCAAATGGATAATGGTCCAAAACACAGCTCAAAGCTTTACAAAACTACAAGAAGACCACAGAAAATCCAAACCAAGCAGAGCATTCAGGAACATCACAAGATGCTCTTTGGCATATTGTGAAATCATGCTGGGATAAGATGGATCATCTGATTTCTCACCAACTTGTGGAGTCCAGGTCAGCTCGAGTATATGCTGTCATAACAGCACAAGGGAGACATACCAAATACTTATAAATTCAGAAATGTATCAAAAGAAATTTAACTTCTCTCACACACACACACACACACACACACACACACACACACACACACACACACTTTACGATAATTACATCAATTGTGAGGAAAAATCACTGCATTAAATTCTAGAAACATTTCACGGGTCACATACACAGTATAGGAACTCCTCATGTGCGATGGTCCGGTTTACGATTTTTTTTAACTTTACAATGGGAGTCCGACAATACACATAAATACACACAAGGCAGAGACGTTTAGCTTGCTGATGTAAGGGTGATGTAAAAATGCATGACACAGCAGAATACACTGGTTCTATTTAAGGTGTTGAGATTGCAATGAAGCCATCTTCAACATATTTTCCAGTTAGTGTAAGCAGCACCTCATACACAATTTCAGGCAACAGTTTTAATTTGACTGGTTTAAAGTGAACAGTGCAGACAATCCTGCTCCAGCCTTTGTTTTGTCAAACTGATGTATAGCTACATGTGGAATGCCTTGATCATATGCTAGGTATTGTTACCTGCTTGATCGTTGTTGGTTAGCATGTTAGTCATGCTGATTTGTTTTTAGCATTATTACTACAGACTTATTTGACTAGATAAAATTAGTTTCATTCTTACATTTATCATCTATGCCACCCAAGGAGGATGAGTCGCTTTTAGTCTTGGTTCTTCCAGTGTTTCCTCCTTATAGTGTTTAGGGAGTTTTTCCTTGCCACCATCACCCTTGGGAATGGCACTAGATATTAGAAGATAATCTAATATTGTAAAGCTGCTTTGAGACAATGCTCCATTGCAAAAAGCGCTATTTAAATAAATCTGACTTTACTTGACTTGCAATCTTCAGCGATCAACCAAATTTTATTTTATTTTATTTTATTGTTTAGAAAGAAATGCATCCAGGCTGTTTCATAACGGTTTTCAAATGGCAGAAGCAGATTAGGGAAGGTGTATACAGCCTCACAAGTGAATGCACTCTTTATGTCCGGTATTTACATTTACATTTACAGCATTTAGCAGACACCCTTATCCAGAGCGACTTACAATTGATACAGTCTTACAATCCAAGCAATTGTGGGTTAAGGGCCTTGTTCAAGGACCCAACAGTGGCAGCTTGGCAGAGGTGGGATTTGAACCCTGGACCTTCTAGTCCATAGTCCAGTACCTTACCCGCTAGGCTACCACAGTCAGTATTCAAATCTCAAAATCCTTTACACCATATCAAATATCCAATGTAATAGGTGCCATTTGCCCAAGCTACAGACGACTCAAAAGGGTAATTATAACATATGTTTGCGTACTAATTTGACAAGCAACTTGCTAATATGCAACTTTAGACAGCCTCAAATCTTTCCAGTAGAGCCTTTACTCATGTTAATTATTCAGATACACAAAAACAAGGAGTATATCTACAATGATGCTTGTATATCAGCTGCGATTATTATTTTGGTCTATAATAATACATGTATTATAAAAATCCTGACCATGTCCTGTGCATGCCCAGTTTCGAGAACTTAAATTCAATTAGTTAATGAGCAAAATACCTTTAGTTGTTTAAATAACCAGGGGAAGAGAGTGGCATTTTGGCAGAAAAAACAGTCCTTCATGCTGCAGGTTGGCAGAGGATCAGAGAAGATACTGGTGGCCTGGATTTCAGCAACTTCCCAAAGCTTGCACACCGAAATCTGCTCCACACTAGTACCACCCACCAAAATATTCACCAGAGATCAGTTGTCAGCAGGGCATCTTAAAGAATGAAAATATGTATGCACAGTTTGTTTTTATAGTGTAGTAAAATTTTACTGCAGCAGTAGAATAAATTTAGAAATGTATTAACATTTAGAGGCTCTTGTACAGACTTGGATGTGATGTTAAGTAACCATGAACTAGACTCAGCAAATGAAGCCTTCATAATACATTCAGCTTATAACCATATTTATATACTGTACAGTTGGAACCCTGTTATACAAATTCACCTCTAACACTGAATATTCAGATAATGGGAACCCAATATTATTGATTTCCTATTGGAAAAAATCCCTCTCTAGTTCCTATAAATTCAAAGTCCCCACAAACTTCCAACGCAGTCAGTGTAATATAGTGCTGCTGGGGACCTTCCGATTGGCTGTCATGTCAGCCTGTTGGGAATGGGCTAGGCTTTGCCTGTCTAATGAGCATTCTATATTTAACTGGTTGCTCCGTTATGCACACATTCTCTAAATCATTTGTCTCACAGTGGTTTCATCTAGCGCTAAATGCTACTACATAAATACACTCACCTACAACCTCGTTAGGTACACCACATTGTTGCCCTTTTTATCAGTTCCACTGTGTAGTTTTACAATTATAGACTGTAGTCCATCTGTGTTTCTACATACTTTGTTAATCCCCTCTGTTCTCTAATGGTCAAGACCCCCCACAGGGCCACCACAGACCAGGTACTATTTGGGCGGCAGATCATTCTCAGCACTGCAGTGACACTGATGTCGTGCTGGTATGAGTGGATCAGACACAGCAATGCTGCTGGAGTTTTAAACGCCTCAGTGTCACTGCTGGACTGACAATAGTTCACCTACCAAAAATGTCCAGCCACCAACATCCTGTAACCTGTGATTATGTAAGCAGCATACTCCAATATCCCAGATCAATTTAAGGTCTCGAAATCAGAGTATGAAAAGACAGCTGGATTTCGTCTCAGTAATTGGATTTCTCAGCACATGTAACCAATTCCTCCGATTTCAACCAGTTCTCTCAGTCTGCGCATGCATGAAAGCGTGACCCAACATGATTGCCTGGTCCACTTATCCTAACAGAGTTGACTTTTTTTGGGCTTGTGAGACCTAGCAACCCTGGATTTAAACGCACCATGGAATTAAACACAGCAAAACGGCTACCGAAAACTTTTGTGGAAACTCTTATATGCTTGATGAAATTAAGTATTTAATTGTTTAATTAATAAGGGTTGAGGTTTATGTCTCATTGTTCTGTGAGATTATTGGCTGGTTGCAATGTAAACCAGTCATGTATACCCAGAGGTTACCCGTTCTCTGCTGATTGAGTGCATGTAAACTTGTTGATATATTTATTAACAAAAATCTTATTTATTGGATTATTAAGATCATGTAAACATTCTCAACGTTGAAAAATTCCAGCAGTACTGCTGTGGGGGTCCTGACCACTACAGAATAGAGTACAGGGAACTAACAACATATGTGGAGAAACATATGCTTCTATATGGTAACTGCAACTGATAAAATGGACAATGAGTGTAGAAACAAGGTGTACCTAATAAAGTGACTGATGAGTGTACAGCTATTACCTTATAATTAACCACTGAATAAAATAAAAGCAGAGGCAGATACATGGAAGAAGCGATTCAGAACACCATCTACTTCTGTTATTCTGACAGCAGGTTAAGGGATTATAGTTTGAGAAGAGGGTTCATCCACCAGCTCAATGTAACATGATCAGACATTCACTCAGGCCAGCAAATCAGAAAATGAATTACTGTACTTTCTCTACATCAGTCACCAAAGTAAAAAAAACAAACATTCTACAATTATACATGAGAGGCTTTATTTTAGAACATTTCACAATATATTGTTAAGACAATATCTAACACAATGGTGGCAGAAATATAACAAAATATAGTCCATAAAATTGAAACACCTTTTAGGAGAGGTTGTATAGCAGTGATGTACTGAAACTTGAAAGTGTTAGGTGTCTGGGTGAACTGAATTGTTCAACTGACAAATTTACAAAGCAATTAACCTGCTTCAATCTTCGTTACACAATCCATGTCGGCAAGTTATAAAACAGCTTGCCAAATCGCCGAAGTCTTCAGTCTTGGTCCGACAGCTCAAGGTCTTCGACCATATCCTCGTCTCCTTCTGCCAGTTCCTGCAGCTCTACACTCGACACCTGCTTGGGTGCTTTTCCCTTAGAGCCAGAAGCTTCTTCCTCAGCCTCCTCACTGCCATCTGTGAGAACCAAAAAAAGGAGGACATGAATGGCTTCAATTGACTAAGATTTTAATTAATTCAGCATTAGGAGTAACCAGTGAGGAGTACTGAACCCCCTAATAAGTCAATTACAGAGTTTATCTGGTTTGACTAATAACACATGCTTATATATTTAATAACTGACTGATGATATTCTGTTATCCATGTGAATGCACTACATAGGCTCTACAATGCCATTATGGTATGAACTATATATAAAATGGTATCTCGGTTCTCGTGGTTAATTTGTTAAAAAAGCCTTCTCGAGAACCGAAAACGATGAGTACCGAGCAAATTTTCCCATAAGGAATAATGTAAATTGAATTCATTTGTTCCAGACCCCCAGAAAATCCACATTGTATAGGGTATTACATGCATTAATGGAGGTGTATCGAACATGGTGAAATGTTCCGACAAATCTGTCGTAAGTTAAATGCGTCATGAACTGATGAATTTAATACGGTCTGTACTGTATCTGTACTCTATACTATTATATTGCAGAGCCTATTACAGATGTTGGACTGTGGTAGCCTAGCGGTTAAGGTACTGGACTATGGACCAGAAGGTCCAGGGTTCAAATCCCACCGCAGCCAAGCTGCCACTGTTGGGTCCTTGAGAAAGAAACCCACAATTGCTTGGATTGTAAGACTGTACCAATTGTAAGTTGCTCTGGATAAGGGCGTCTGCTAAATCCTGTAACTGTGCTAAAAAATCATTAACACTTACATTAATGTACAGTCGGCCAAAATCATTAACAAAAAGCGTATTTAATAATAAAGTGTTGGAAAATCTCATGTAATTAAGTGAGTAATGGATAGAAAGTGAGAAGCAAAAGCAAAGCACTCACTCTTTACTGTTGGTAAACTCCGGGTGCTAGCATAGCTGCTGTTTTCCTTTCGGTTTTCTCTTATAATTAACCTAACCTGCACTAACAATACAGTATTGTAGATGTAAATCTAAAGAAAAACATGATAAACACAGCAGAGATCTGCACACAGCGAGAGCTACTGTGAATCCGAGTCAATTTACTGAATCGTGATTCGAGTTTTGGCTGAAACGAGTCACGTGTCTTGACGCATACAAGTTTAAGAAAGTGCGTCAAGTACCGAGCAAAAGATGAGAACCGAGACAAATTTCTCTAGTCAAAATACACCGAGAACCAAATTTGATGAGTTCCGTGGTGGTCGAGAACCGAGGTACCACTGCAGTGACAACAATATGAAGTCGAAGTTAAATATGATATTTGGGATATTCCTTTATTTCCCCAACTCTATACGCTGGCAGATTTTTTCCCGGCCCTTGGATTGTGTAATATAATTCTAAATCGCATAAAACGCTACTGGATTTCATAAAAATAAATAAATAAATAAATAAAAATAAAAATAAATAAAAGTGACATTCATGATACTGCCTGCAGAGTTCACATAGCCTGGTAGATGTGTAGTAGGGATAGACTAATTTCATGACCTCTCTTTAAGGAGTCAAAAATAACTGGTGTTGGCATAGTGTTTACATGATTAAAAATTTCCTATATATTTGTATGTAAAGTGAGTTTTAAAAGCAGGTTAAGGTATTTACATGCGATTGACCACCTTTTAGTTGCTGTAAAATGTGCTCAAATGAACAAACACAATTAAGTGGATATCAAGTACACGTTCTGCAATGTGCTATGTGACTACAAAATGAAAAGTCCATTAAGGTGACAATTTATCATTAATAGTCTTCCTGTGCAAGCCTCCTTTCCTTTTTGGTATAACCCTTCCTTTAATAACCCCAGGTCAGGCTAGACTGAGTAAAATAAAAAAAAAGAAACACACATGTCAATAAATAACTAGTAAAGTGCATTTCCTGGAGAAAATGCTGGATCCTGAGGGTGTTGACAGGGCGCCAACGCATCATAGGGCGCGCGTGCACACACACACACACAAAGACAAAACTAAGAACACTTTAGAAACTCGTGTAAACCTAACACACATGTCTTTGGATTGTGGGAGGAAACCAGAGCATCCGGGGTAAACCAACGTGGTCACTTTGAGAACCCCGGGATTGAACCCAGGACCTTCCTGCTGTGAGGTGACGGTGCTACCCACCACACCACCCAGTATATGCTATTAAGATACTAATAAGTGGCTAAAAAACAGCAATAGTCTAGCAACCGCTTGTTAAGTATGGCTAAGGGCCAACACTTTTTTCTGACTTATGGGTTTAGAGGCATTAATGTTTTTGTACCATTCCTATATCAGTAGAGCTATGTTCATGTTTCTATATGTTTAAATGGCTTGGGACCAAATACGTTTTCCAGATTTGTGGTTTGCAACATTTCTGGTTCAGTATCTGTTTGAATTAGACTTCTACCTGTGGAATTTCTTCATTTTGGGGTTCAAAAACTTTTCCCCCCATTCACTCCTATTTCAGCAAAAACAGTTGCTATGAAGACACCTGAACACCAATCAAAAAGCTGTATACAAGCACACCTCACAACAGCATTCCGAACAAGTTGGTATCTCGAAAACTGAGTTTACGAGTTAGGTGACTAAAATTTGGCAGAATAGTAATAATACTAGAAAGGTGAAATTCATGAAAAAAAACCGCACCATTAGCAAGTCTTTCTGGGCCCCCACATGCATTAGTAGGGACACCAATACTTTTCACCCACATCTCAATACTGTGTCAATACTTTTTCTCTCATATGCACCCTCTATGTGGGACAAGGTTTGGGGCCAATGTCCTGGGGGTAACCCTTGAGGGCCCTTGGTCATGACAGGCCAAGCCTCATTGACCACCCACATCACACTGGGCAGACTGGGAGTTTAGTTTAGGGCCAATGGCCTGCAGGGGACACTTTGGCCTCCGGAGGTCCGTGGTCAGGTCAGACCAAGCCTCGGGGCCTGAAATGCGCAACATAATTATATCAGTGCACATAACTACTCAAAGGGATGTGGATAAATGCTAAGGTGAGGAATGATTGGGGCGTGTGTCTGCTGTACACTCATGTCAAGTTTGACCGAGTGTGGAACTCCTATTCTGAGAAATGTGCTGATAAACTTCAAACCTACAAAAATTATTTAACAGAAACCTAAACTAGAGAGAGACCCAGCAGACATGGCAGTATATGCCTAAAGGGAGGAACATCAGTGCATCAACCATTCCACTTCCCAGGTTGAGGAGAAGCAGAAGGAGAAGTAAGCTGACCTCTCTCTAGTGCTTCTAAGATAAATAAACAACAGTTTAACACTGTCATTCACAATTGAAAAAAAATTAAAAATTAAAAATGCTAAACAAACAAAAACAGCTATGCATTCATATTGAAGTTAATTTGACACCACATTTACCCAAGACTACCCAAGTTTACCATAGACTGTTAGCTGCTAGCTAAGCTCATAACTTTACTTTTCACCAGGCTTAGTTTACACCGAAATTAGTTACGATCATGAAAAAAAAAAATCCAAGTGGAACGTTCATTATTTATTTTTGGTGAAAATTAAAAAGGCACATACCCACAGAGAATTATGTAGTAATTCGTGGAACATATAGGATTTTAATATTTAAATAGTAGCAAGTTAATATTTCCATGTGTTAGAACACTAAATACTTATTTAACTGGTTACAGTTTGTCAATATCACTATATTTTGTAATATTAAAGAAGAGCTTATTGTATTTAGTATTTTTTAGTACAGGTACGCGCCATTCTAAGTCCATCCGATTAACGTCCATACGCTTTAATGACCGAGATCTTAATATAATATAATATAGAAAATAAACTCCAGATGTTGTGGCCATACACAGCTGGTCACCTCAATAGCCAATCAACGCTGCAGTTCCACGAGCAGAGACGGCAGTTAAGAGTTTAAGAGAAAAATCAGTCATTCGCTCAAAAGTATGGACTAGAGACTTTTAACTCACTTCATGTGTTTAGAGACGTTTGTCTGTATGGCTTTTCACTACTACTTTGTAACTTATTTGTCAGCCTGTCCTATTGTAGGTAGTACTCATTTGTTGGTCCCCCCACCACCTGTATATTCTCTCTGGCCTGTAACTATATAAACTGGTTCACATTCACTCCTCAAGTCTCTGTTTCATCTGGTTGATCTTCAGTGTTGTTCGTAATATTGGGGACTGGGGTAGCCTAGCGGGTAAGGTACTGGACTATGGATCAGAAGGTAAAGGGTTCAAATCCCACCTCTGCCAAGCTGCCACTGTTGGGTCCTTGAGCAAGTCCCTTAACCCACAATTGCTTGGATTGTAAGACTGTACCAATTGTAAGTCGCTCTGGATAAGGGCGTCTGCTAAATGCTGTAAATGTAATGTAATATTGTCTAGTAATGCATTTTTGGTTTCCGTCAAACAAAAGCATCAGGTCCATCAGGTCCATCATATCCTGTGAAAGGTTATGACTTTCCCCATAATATTCACAATCATTTCCAATAATTATTGTGAATTTCTATAAATTAAAAAATGTGGTGGCATTAGGGATGCTGTGTAGATACTGGTAGCGTTCTTGGGAAAATACCCTTTATATTTACACTACAGTAGCAGAAAAAGACTACTTGACTATATTATTGTTGGGTCAATGTCCATGTCGATCAACGTCCTGTTTCAGAGAACATAATGCGGACGTTAAAAGGCGCATACCTGTAGATGTTTCTAAATATTTTTAAGCCCTCCACAAAACGCATAGCATTTCTCAATAAAATATCACAAAGGTTAAGGCTAAACTGGAGGACTGGTTTGTCTAGTGAATTTGCAACCCAGTGATGCCTTCTGTGACTTAATGCAACATAGCTAACTTAATGTAAAGGCACCATAAACGCAGAACATCAACATCTTATTATTCACATCACATACAAGTGTACCGATGCTGTGAATCTTTAAGGTGCAGCTACTTTAAGTCTTGCAGAAATGAAAGGCTGCAGACAGTAATACTGTACAAAAGTTCCCGGAGAACCCGAGCCTGAATGCCGAGAGGTTCCAAAGGGAATTGCTCTGCTCTGTGGAGGGCTGCGTGTTTCCATTCCCAGCACACCCACTGCACTCAAAACAAGCATATTTGACTTACACAGTGAGATCTGCATAAGCTGTGCTCGCACGTCCCAGAAATAAAAGTAACAGGAAACATACTGGCAAAGTATTGTACGGTATCGTAAACAACACTGAATTACTGACCCGAATCTTCCTCTCCCTCCGAGGCACCATCTTCATCACCGCTTACATCTGAGAGATCATCAAGGCCTTCGTCATCATCATCGTCGTCGTCACCATCTGTGGGGAAAAGTATCAGATTTAAAGTGGCTTGTGGGATCAATTCACAGAGAAACAAGCCATTATGAATTGATGACAATATAATCGATGCAACTCTCGTCCAAAGCTTCACAATGTGAGAAATGAAGTTTGAGTCAAATCTGTTAATTTTGCATGTGTGAATGAATACTTCTGCACTTTGGATGGGGATTCTATTAGTCGCTGCCTAGAAGGTGAGCTCAGTGCAGATGCTTCCTCCCCCTTAATTACCCAGCAGCACCCAGAAGGCAGAGAGAGGCGAGACAACGTGATATCCAGCCAGAGGAAAGCAATGCCTGGCTGAGCACCATGTGCGTACCACTGACAAGCAGAGACATGCATCCTAATATTACAGGCAGGATGGTCAGAAGTTCAGTGAGGGTAGAAAAGTTCAGGAGCAAACCAAAGTTTGGGATAATCAACTTTACTATGACTAATGGTAGTGGTGACAATGAGTGCGTTTACATGCACTTAATGATCTAATAACTGCAGAAAATCAGATTTCGTCATTAGTCTGATCATCCAGTATACATGCACTTGAGTCATCAGATAATAGGAAACCTCCGGGTTTACATGACTCTGGCAGCCTACTATTGGCAACCAACCAATAATCTCACAGAAATGTGTGACAAAATTCTTCGCTTTGTCGAGTACACACTGCGTTTCAGAGACTCAACAGAGTTCGACAAAATGTTCGATAGCCATTTCGCTGCCTTTAATTCCGTGATTGCCAGACCCCATGAGAAAAACCTGTCACAGCAGATGGAAAAAAACCCAAGTCTTTAGAATAGGGGGACCTGGCAACTGTGTCGGGTTAGGAAATCGAGTTAACTGGTCCACAGTGTGAGTAATGCGATTACTGGGATAAAATCCAGCTCTCTTTATTGGATTTCTTAATCTGATTTCGAGATCAGAGTATGCTCTATACATGACCACTTGAACAATCAGACAACTGCAGAAATCTGACTATAATCAGATTAAGTGCAGGTAAGCACACTATGTGCATAGCCTGTTTTATATATAGCCTAGGAGTTGTGCACAAAAATAAAGTTTAACATTAAAAGGGAACATATATTAAGTCATCAGGAGATCTGTACTGTGACCGAGCACGTTTGACCCCCAAAGTCCAGTTCGATTGACTACTGTGAGTCATATTACGATGGTCGACGACGGTAACTAAATAATATTAATTGCATTTATATTGCATATCACACACCATACGCACTCATGAAACCTTCACAACCAAAATAAATAAATAAGGCAATAAGCTAAGAGGCCGTGCTTTATTTCACTGGGAAGTGGGTTCTGATGCAAAACCGAGTTAAGTCTGCTCTAAACCTATCTAATCATGATAATAAACTGCCTCTTATTCTTATTGCTTTGATAAATGGCGGCAAGTATGTATTTTAAAAAATACTCACAATAAAGCATTCTTCTGCCAATGTAGTCTGTTTGCTGATAAGCGCTTAATGTGAACTGGACTAGCGGTTAAGGTACTGGACTATGGACCAAAAGGTCCACTGTTCAAATCCCACCTCTGCCAAGCTGCCACTGTTGGGTCCTTGAGCAAGGCCCTTAACCCACAATAGCTTGAATTGTAAGACTGTACCAAATGTAAGTCGCTCTGGATAAGGGAGTCTGCTAAATGCTGTAAATGTAAACTTTGAAATAACGACTTTCTGATTCTTTCGCTGTTAATTCATGTGGCTCAGTCAATCAGATCTTAGAGCCAGAACTATCCATTTTATAAATAAAAAAAAGAATAAATAAATAAACTGCAGTGACCACAGAATTGCGATATCACTTCACAGCAAGAAGGCCCTGGGTTTGATCCCAGGTGGAGGGACCTGGGTCCTGCCTGTGTCCATGTGGGTTTACTCCGGGTGCTCTGGATTCCTCCCATCTCTGCCAAAGCTACCACTGTTGGGTCCTTGAGCAAGACCCTTAACCCACAATTGCTTGGATTGTAAGACTGTACCAATTGTAAGTCGCTCTCGATAAGGGCGTCTGCTAAATGCTGTAAATGTAAATGATATGGCTATCATCACGGGCCTAACTGTACAACCATTTCAACAACAGTTTATTTGTTTGTTTATTAGCATCACTAGGGTTGGGTACTGAAACTCCGTTCCGAGTTGGAACCGGTTCCAAATTCCAAGAACCGTATACCCGTCAAGAAGAGAGAATTTCGATTTCATTTATCGTTTTTCTTAAAGGCATTTTATGCTTTAAAAACATGACCACAATTAGTGCAAAAATATATATTAAGAAAGTATGTATGTATCTGCCAGGACCGGTGTATCTTGTGATCACGTCATCACGTAGTTTTGTTTTGGCATGGTCTGCTACAGCAAAATCGGAGCTCAAAAGCACTCAAAATTTAGTTCCACTTTCAGAGAAAATGTGTGGATGTGTGGAAAACCGATCTGTTCGACGTTTCACCTCTAAAGTGGCAAAGCATCTGAAGCACCAGCTTGAGCACTGTACTGTGTTCGATCAACTGCAGTCTCCTAGTGCAAATGCTGTGTTAATGTGAAGAAAGCTTTACGTGACTTAATGTACTCGAACAATGAGCTACTACTGTTGATAAGTAAATCTCTACTGTTGAAATGATGAACCTGCGATCCAAAAGGAAAGCAAAAACAATTTCATCAACAATTTTTAAGTTGCACCTTTTTCTTCCCATTTAGACAGTAGTAATTGAGACAAGTTCGTGGTCACTACTTTAGAACATTAAGCCATGTCAAGCTTTTTACACATCATGTTTTAAAAAACAAAAACAATGTAAAGTGATTACTGCTGAAGTTTGGAATCGAAAATTTGGACACGAGAAGAACAGGAATTCATAAGAAGAATCAGAATCCAAATCAAAATTGATAAAACGTGGCACTATCAGGATCAGTGGCCATTATAACGACTGAGGTACAAGGTGACACCGACTCTAGTCATATATACACATTCAGGTCGGGCCAATTTAGTGTAATCAATTAACCTACTGCATGTGATTGGACTGTGGGAGGAATCCAGAGTGCCCGAAGTAAACCCACACGGACACAGGAAGGACCCAGGTCCCTCCACCTGGGATCAAACCCAGGGCCTTCTTGCTGTGAGGTGATGGTGCTACTCACCGATCAACCTCACCGGCCCTTTCAGCAATGGAAGTGTTAGCATGGTGCGATGCAATGCATAGAGACACATTTGTTCTGTAACCAGCATTAAAAATCTGTTACATGTCATGCAGGACAAGATGTTCAAACAGGACAAGATAGCCTTCGTAACCCTCGCACATTAAAGAGTCTGGGGTTCTCAACACCTGTGGCCAGCTGTCGACAGGTAGTGTTGACCACTGCTGTACAAGAGCACTCCATAAGCCTTACGGTTATGAGAGATGCTCTGACCCAGTTGTCTGACCTTAATGATTGGATGACTGATGCTCAAATTTGTTACACTCGCATTTCCCTGCAGACAAAATATCTACAAGAATTAACTGTTTACTTGGAGTATTCAAGATCCTGACACAGCTGTAAAGAGATAATCAAAGGTATTTTGATCTGTGAGTATTCATAATGTTTTGGCTCACCGGTGTACATGCGTGAAAGTTTTTCAGCGGCAGAACTCAAGCTCCCACCCACATGCAAACATCTTGACTAGCAAATGGAGGTGGGCATGAGTTTAGATGCTTCTATTTCGGAAGTTTCTAAAATACCGCCTCACCCCACCCATCTAAAGAACCTATTGAACCATACAAAGGGCATAAGAAGCCTCTTTTGAAGAAGGAATAAGACAAAAGTAGCCCAAAAGAAATAGAACTTGACGTGAATAAACAAACTGTGGAAATGCAAACTTGCATCTTCCTTAAAATTAAAACATTAAGCCTAGTTACATTGCTGCGGAAAAGTTTCTGTCCGCAACCAGATGGACCCCTAAGCACATCTTTCTACCATAAAATGACAACACAAATAGATGCAGAGCAATCAGAATCAGAAGTTGTTTCGACTTGCACTGCATGTCCAAAGGCAGAAACACCCACATCTAATGAGTAGGAGTGTAACAATGAATCGTTTCACTATGTATCGCATTGCAAAAATGGGACCATGTGAATCGTCAAGATGGATTGTGTGTTCTTGTTTATTACGCCAATAGCAATGCACACCAGAAAGCACATATCCCATTCTCAGTGAGACTCCTGATTTATTTTAATTGCAGCGGACTAAATATTATATTTGTTTCATTTTTATATGAGAAAAGTACAGATTCCTTTAAATTCTAATTATTCAAAAATTAAAAAGGAATGTTTTTACTTGGATATTTAAGATATGGAGGAGATAAAATGCAGTAATTTGTTTACAATTAAACCTCTGATTCTAATACAGTGGTACCTTGGTTCTTGACCATCTCGGGAACTCCTCCAATTCGGTTCTCGACGCAAAAATTTGTCTCAGTTCTCGTCATTTGTCTCGGTACTTGGCACCCTTGCTTAAACTTGTATGAGTCGAGCCGTGCAACATGTTTAGCCGAAACTCGATTCATGATTCAGTAAACAGTGACTCAGCCATTCAGATTCACAATAGCCCTTAATCGGTGCTGTTTCTCTCTCGTTTTATATCTACAGGACTGTATTCTTAGTGCAAAACCCCCATGGGTTCAAAAATGGCTAGTAATGACAGCCAACAGATCGGAAACCAAGAACTGAACCCTCTTGGCTTGCAAGCTGCAGTTGGCACTAGCCACTATGCTAGCGCTCCGTGTTCACCACTAGAATAAGCTTTGCTTTTACTTTTCCACTTTCAATAAATTTCTCAATAAAGTACACAAAAACAAAAAAACACTTTGTATTAAAGATTTCGGCCAACTGTAGGTTAATTTAAATGTTAATGTAAGTGTTAATGTTACAGTAATGCTCCAGTAATGCATATAATGCCTTAAACACTGTGGTACAGTGTCTGGGGGTCTGGAACAGATTAATTCAATTTACATTATTCCTTATGGGAAAAATTTGCTCGGTACTCGTCGGTTTCAGTTCTTGACAGCCTTCTGGAACTCATTAACAATGAGAACCAAGCTCCCACTGTAATTTCTTTGACTTGCAGGGAGCTTTTTTGTTTAAACACTTGTACAAGAATGTGCATTGTTTTGCATTGTATTGTTACACCCCTACTAATAAGTGATCTTTTGTTTTGGTCACACCACTTCTAACAGATTCATAATACGTAGCATAAAAACAGCCATAGACAATCAGTGACACTCAGTACGACACTTTTCACCTTTCTAACTTGTTAGCTCAACAATCTTCTTCCTTTCCCTCCTAAAACTACCGGTAAGCTCAGAAAGAAATGGTTAGCCAAGTATAATGGTGAACTTGGATGGTTTACATAAAGTGCTGACCTAAACTCCACCACACACACTTGAGCCGAGGCTTATTGTTCAATGCGAGTGTCTGACCTCACAGTCTCAAAATGTAGTGGAAAGGTACCCATGTTTATAGATGTTATTTTTTGCGTATCCACAAACATTTGGCTGTACAGTGCATCTTACGGGGAAATCGTAAATATTAAGACAGTATATCAACGTGGATTCTCTTAAATTACATTCCATTTCACAAACTATCCGAATTCAATCCACTTCCTCCCTGATTTCCTCTAACCATCACATCAAGCTGGAGGTTTGGCCAGTGGTGCCAGCCACTCACTCCAGGAGCCCCCACACACTTTAATTGCTGTCAGAAGCCCCACTGCACGGTTTTCTCACACAGCCTGGTTCTTGTCTTTTCATTTCCACCACCACTTATAGGATCCAGGTAGGCGTTAACATACTGATAAGAGCAGATTGGCCCGACCAAAAATCAACGTACAGAAGCAATAATAACTGTGCAACCTGTCCATTATCAATACATTTATTTTGGTAATTTAAATGTAAATTTAGTGATCCAAAGAAGGTGCGTGCATTATTTATAGTTGTATGGAGGCATTTAAGCCTCGTATTTAAGCATCCGCCAACATCTTTCTAGTCAACTGTTTTGAATTTCAAACCCCCACTGGGATCTAGGCCTGTAAAAAGAAAAAGGCTTCCTGTGAACTGTGCAATAGGTGAGAGAGAAGCAGTGTTAGACAGTAGTCCAGGCTTTTTGAGAAGACCCAATTAATTACAGATGTTTAAAAATCCTCCTCTGCCAATAGCACCTACCCGTCTTAATTTTTACAGGGTTGCTGGATCAGAAGCTGCAGAACTTGGCAGGTTGGTGTTTGCCCGATACATGACCCATCACAGAGTTCCGGATTTGTTTGGGCAACATAAAGAGGGAAGGAAGTGGAAAGGGCATGCAGGAGTGTCCTAAACACTACTATAACTACTACTACACACCATTCATGACTGTTTAACAAGCAGGGTGCATACAGAAATGATGGAAAATGTTCAAATTGACAATAGGACCCCTGTTTTTTCCACTATTTTCCAGTCAGTGAGAATTCCAAGAGATTAAAAGATTTGTGTGAAAGATGTACAGAAATGTATCTGTAAACATTAAATTCTCTATGAGCACCTTTTCAAGAGTAGCTTCTTTCTATTATCTATAGCTTCTGCAGTGAATTCAATAGTAAAACAATAGTGGTTTTTAACTGACAGATTTTCTCAGTCATTTTTCCCTGGCCAGTTGAGTTGTGGTAGGGGTTGGCTTTATAAAGGTACTCCCTGATTTACGATTCTGGCTACATTACGACAAATCCATCATAAATTGAAGTTATTGCAAACCGTAGGGTTAAAAGCCCAATAACAAATACAGCGGTACCTCGGTTCTCGACCACCTTTTGACTAGAAAAATTTGTCTTGGTACTCGTAGATTGCCCGGTACTCTATGCACTTGCTTAAACTTGTATGAGTCGAGGCTTGTGATTCGTTTGAGCTGAAACTTAATTCACGATTCAGTACACAGTGATTCAAATCCTTGCCCAGTGAAAATCTCCGGTATTTTTAGCGTGTTTCTTTTTATCTACAGCTTTATTCTTAGTGCAAATAAGTCTCCATGGGTCCTAAGAAGGTTAATATAGACAACCAACCGAAAACAAATAGGAACTGATTTCTCCAGAACACAGGCTACAGTTAGCTTAGCATTATGCTAGCACCCAGAGTTCACCAATGGAGTAAATGTTTTGCTTTAACTTTTCACTTTCAATCCATTACTCACCAAGTTGCACGAGATTTGTATGAAACACTTCATTATTAAATAAGCTTTGTGTTAATGATTTTTACCAACTGTAGGCTAATGTATTTTTTTTTAATGAACGAAGGTTCCGCTCCAAACACTTGTTAATCTCATATTTAACTCATGAATGATTTGTTAGAACATATCCCCTTCATAAATCAGGGAGCACCTGTACAATACAACTCCATTAATGCATATAATGTCATATAGTGGGGATTTTCTTCAGGTCTGGAACGGATTAATTCAATTTACTTTATTCCTTATGGGAAAAATTTGCTCAGTATTCAGCGTTTTCGAAGTACCACTGTACTGTATATATCATAGTGTTTCCTTACAGATTCTTAATACTGTACATGACTGCGACCTTTCTGCACTACATTTCCTAGCGCTCATCACTCCCGCCACACGACTCCCTACATCACACACTGCCGACTTCCTCATCAGAGTGAGAGAGTATCATACTGTGGTATTGCTTATCTGGGACAATTAGAAATTCAAAATTCAGAGTACGGTTTCTGAAGAACTTCTATTACTGTCTACTATCAGATTCCCATTGTAAAGTTGAAATATTGTAAGTCGGTCCATCGCAAAATGAGGATTACCTGTATAGAATTTACTCGTATCGTGCCCTGTTCTGTGTGGGGTATGTTAAGTCACTATGTATATCGGATGAAACCAATAGACATCAATACATTACCCACCCCCCACTCACACCGAGTTTCATCTCATTGATTAAAAATACGCTACTCTAATCTCGCCTTCAAATGAACTGCTTTTCCTAGAGGTTCAAATACACCTCAATAAATGACCAAGTATAATAATATTGTGTCATTCACTTACCGTATTTTTCGGACAATAAGGCGCACTTAAAAACCTTCAATTTTCTCAAGAATCGACAGTGCGCCTTAAAATGTGGTGCGCCTAATGTATGAATTAATTCTGGTTGTGCTTTCTGACCTAGAACCGATTGTAGATGGTACACGGCGCTCATAAATCTGTTAAAATGTTTTAGCACTTCCTTGGTAAGTTACGAAGCTTACGGCAACCGTAGTGCGCAGCATTGCGGAGTAATACGGTATGTGCTTCAGCATTAGGGTACGTGCATTCATTCATTCATATTCGAAGCGGATTTCAAACTCATCGCTATCAGTCACGCAGTACAACATGGACATAGAGCAGCTGTGAGACAATTCAACATTAACGAATCAATGGTACGGAAGTGGAGGAAGCAAGAAGACGCCCTGCGTCAGGTAAAAAAAACAAACTGAGCTTCCGACGGAACTTAATAGTTTTGTTTCATTTAATGCGCCTTATAACCCGGTGCGCTTTATGTATGAAAAATACGGTAATTGGATTCTCTTTATCTACTTGGATCATATTTTATGAAGACATACAGATCATTCTAAAGAATCATTCTACACTGTGATACGATGCATAATTTGATAATCCACATAGTTCTCTGATAATATAAAAACAGCTGAAATACATCACCTTGATAATTCAGGAGACAAATTGAGTCAAAACACTGTACTCTCTACAGAAGTGGAGATTGTAGAGTATACCCCACTTAAAATGTGTTTTTCTTCCTTCCAAAAAAAAGATCTATATTTTGAGCTGAAAACTTTGAGTCTGTAGTATATCGTGATATATTTCTGCATCAATTTTTCAGTATAGACCTAACTGTGATCCTTTTTCCCTCCCAGCCACTGAAACTGAAAGGAGCTCTGTAGTTATGAGCAACTGACGAGCTGGATCAGCTAGTGAGGGATTTAATCAAGACCTATAAGAAATTAATTTTTTACAGTAAAAGCAACAATCTGAAATTATGAAAACTAATTTTTAGTTACTATTAAGCTGTATTCATAATTTATCCTGGCTCCACCATGATACCACTGTTGGGCTCTTAAAGCCCTTATCCCTTTCCTCTCCAGGGGCACCCATCAAAACTAACTCGGACTCAGCTGGTAACAAGCTGGGACATGCCAAAAGAATTTAATTGTGCTGCACACTTGTGTATATATAATACAATAACGGCTGTTTGTTTACACAAGCAGTTATATTCACATTTATATTAATAGAATATAATATACTCATTACATACAATTAAGGCCTAACGTACATCTCTATAGAGAAAGGAAAGCTAATTATGGAGAAAAAGTGCATGAATTGAGTTGTGTGAATAATAATCCCTACTCCTAATACAGACTGATCTCCGTGTACATGAAATGCGATTCGTTTAGATTAACCTCCCACACATTTAATTGAAAACCAGTAGACGTAAGAACTAGTTCAGATTTCTAATTACTTAACTCACCTGTTACATGTGCTATCATTTGGCATTATAGCAAATTCCTACAGAAGTACACAATGCAGTCTGCCATTACTCTACAGTAGTCCAACGCTAACGTTCAGAAAAATGGTAAAATGACATGTCTAAGTAATAAATATGTTGTGACAAAACTGACAGTGGGTGCAATAAAACATTGTGTGTTTGGACTATAACACAAATCACAATCTTTAGCAATTTGTACTGCATCCAGAGCAAGTCACTCTGGATAAGGGCATCTGCTAAATGACTAAATGTAAATGTCTAAATGCAAGTTGGCCTCCTCTGTTAGGTTTGCTGAACAGCAGAGCTGGGACTCTGGGCCTGAAATGGAATAGATTTGGAGTATAGTGGCTTATCAGTTTAGGTACTAGAGTATGGACCAGAAGGCCCAGGGATCAAATCCCACCTCCGCTAAGATGCCACTGGTGGATCTCTGAGCAAGGCCCTTAACCCACAATTTCTTGGACTGTAAGACTGTATAATGTGCAGTTATATGACTAAATGTAAATGTAAGTTTTCTTATGGGACTATGTATGCTTCTGGTTAATTAGACTAGAGTCACCATTGTACAGCGATTGTTACAATAAGAACTTAAATTCAAAGACATTTTAAAGTAGAAGCTCCAACTACCAACTTTGTGGCACAGTTTCAGTGATCCCATTTTATCTTTTATTTACTAGCTGAATGTGTTGCATTAGAAACAAAGCTTGCACAGTTCATTTGTTGCCAACTCCCACCTACCCAGTTGATCACACAATGCTGTCAATTAAGGAGGACTAGGGCTAAATTGTGTCTCCTCAGAAAAACATGAAGCCAACTACCATCTATTTTCAAACTGCTGCTAATGCCACATAATAGGGCATCTGAGTATGCTTGAACCAAAATACTCTATTAAAGGGAAAATAGATGGCTAAACTTTTCCAACAGTCTAAACAGATGAGAAAGAAAAATGACAATACATGCACTACAGGGTACAGCAGAGAGACTGCTTCAGAGACCCAATCAACATCTCTGGATTAAATTCCTAAGATCATCTTACTGTTAGCCGTGGTGTGGTTGTGTTATCAGTGGGGCAATCGGTGCCCAAAACGATGGTATGAAAGTGCTGCAGTCTTGCCCATAACCATCAGGTGATGTAACGTTTCTCCTCCATCACACCCAATGCCATGCATTTTGGTGGTTGTGAACTGATGAATAACAAATAACAACAACATATAAAAATATTACCTTTAAGCTTGCGCATGATGTCACCACTGTCTGAATCACTGTCCGACTCGAAGAGACCCGCAAACTCCTTCTTGTCTTCATTCTTTTCTTGGACCTTCCTGCGCTTGATTTCAGGGAAGTTCAAGTCTTCCATCTTTAAAAATGGAGACACAAAAAAACAGTAATTAAGGGGACTGCATAACTAGCAATAGTCATGCCAAATCTCCCTATATATTAAATGCATAATGAAACAGCTCCCCACTCATAACAAATATTCCATTTGAAATAATAAAAAGTTAGGAAACACACTAGCGCACTATTTCAGGAATGTTAATTCAAGCTCTGGTCTTAAACTTCTTGATTACTGCCCTAACAATGGATATGGGCATTTTCAGGCAAGTAGCTATTTTTTATAGCCATTGCCTGATTTATGAAAGTCTGCACACTTTTGTTTAATTAAATCCCCCCCCAATCTTTTCCACTGCTGATGAATGACTTGAGGAACTTACCGTATCACCTCATATTTATACCCCAGTAAATCAAAAAGTCATGGATGGCCACTTCTCTAAACAGTCAGTTAACCGGCAAGTAAATTACATTTCTTTCATAATTTCTAGGTGTGCCTATGAATGTTATACTTTTGCTACAATAATTTTCTCAGAATAAATGTAATGCAACTGAAGGGCAGATCTTTAATTTCAGTGTGATATTGAGCTACGTTACCACAATAGGCTTAGACTGTAAACCATAACAACAATGATTGTGTGGATCAGTAAAAAAAACTGGCCTAATATGACCATGATTATTTATCTGATATTGAGATGGTGTACATTTTCTTGTGTGTCAGATTAAAACTAACAAAAGAAAAACACCTCAAGCAAGGGTCAACTTCGTAGGATTGTGGAAGTATTGTGACATTTTAATTATTCTAGACTAGATTGTGAATAGATGTTGGTATAAATGAATGTGTGATATGTGAGGTCAAAGCAATTTACTAAATTATTTTTATGCCAACTTGCAGCTAAAATATTATGCTCATAACCCTCAAGGTTTCTGTACCTGAAATTTGTGGCTGCCATAACATCTTCAATAAATTTGATTTTCAGAAAGTACATTTAAAGCCCGGTTTCCTTGGAGAACAAACCGAGATCATGCTTTCCAAAGAAACATTGCATATACAAATTCTCTGCCTTATATGGAAAAGTTATTATTAACTAATTTACTCATAATTTACTATCCAAGATTAGAGCAAAGCTACATTTGAACACCAAGTACATAGAATACTAAGAGCACCATTTTACACAAAGAATACCACTAGCCTAAGTGATAAACCAGACGAGTTATGATATTTTCAATCCATCCAGAAGATGAGGCCAGTTTTCTCCTGGTTTCAAGTTTTTTAATGAATTTTTGCTAGGAACTACTAACGTTCCCTATGAAAAAAAAACGAAATATGAGAGCATGCCTTAGTCTGTGTGTGTGTGTAGGTTTTCAGAGGTGTTTATGATGGAGTTGGCGGCAAGCGGCTCCAGTGGCATTAGGAGGAGGGGGGGAGGGCGTAATCAGATCCGGGTGTGGGGGCTCTGGATCAAAGCCTGGGCTGCAGCCCCTGAGCACTCTGAAACTCTTCCTGCATCCCTCTCTCTCCCCGTCCCAGCCTCCTCCGCCAATCTGCCGCTTCCCTGACGCCAAACACTCCGCCTGGTGTCATCTCCATTATCGCCCTATGGACATGCTCCAACATTCAGCACGCTTTCTCCCTCTCCCACACACACACACACAGGGAGAGAGAGAGACAGCTGGGGCTCTTAGGATACATTAAACTGCTACTATGTTTGGATGCTAAAATAGATGTATTGGTGAATTTCCTTGGAACCCAAATATTTGAATGTTTTTTTGCGAAGAGAAAGTGTTCACACAATCAGACAGAAACTGGTACACCAAACACTAAAAAAACAGTAAACAGTATACACCAATCAGACAAAACATTAAAAGCCACCAAGTTTAGCTAGTGGTACGGATCAAATTAGCATCCATATAAAGATGAAGACGCAGGGTTTTTCCCAGCAGGACATTGCTCAGTGCGTCACACTACTTCCCCACGGCACACAGTGTCCTCCATATGATAAAAAATAAAACAGCACACCTTGTACAGAGACGACTTCTTGCATTGCAAGTTCTAATTCTGACACTTGTCGCCATGGTATTCGCTTTTGATGGTGGATAGGGGTCAGCATGGTGAGTAATCTGATCAGTCTGCGATTGACGCACTGTGCTTTTGACACATTCCTCTCATCATCAGCATTAAACATTGCTGGGACTTGTACCACAGTAGCTCTTTATGAACATGGATAGGACTCATTGCATTTGTGGACTGTTGAGTCTTGGGAGCCAACAACCCGTCACCGGTTCGTCCGTTCTCGGACCATCGTTCGTAAGTACTCACCACCTCTGACAGGGAGCACCCCACATGCCTTGTTGTTGTTCAGATGTCCTGACCCAGCTGTCTGGCCATAGCAAAAATGTTTCCATTGTTAAAGCTGCACAGGTTTTATTTCTGAGCATCTCTCCCATATCCAACATCCAACCTGTGACTATGAACATGGACTGTTCGTCAACTTTGTGATATATTCCCAGACCTTAACATGTGCTGCTGCAATGAGATAATCAACGTTATTTGTACACCAAGGCCAGTTGTGCAATGTTTTGGTAACACATACCCTCTCTTTTCCAGAGATCTCCAGCTGAATCTCCTTCTCTCTTAACTTCTTCCACTGGTTATAGTACTTGGTAAGAGGCGTTCCTTCTTCTGCTACCTGCTTCTCCCATACCGCCTGCCAAATAAAATTGCACGGAAAAGTATGTAAACACGTTAGAATTTGTTGGTTCATTTCTCAGATCTTGTAGCTCTTGAGCTTACAGCTCAGAGTAGAGGCTAGAAGTTAAACCAACATTAATTCTTATACACAGATTGACATTTATGAATAAATTCTACCATCTACGACCATCGTATCATAACTATATACCGCTTGTGATGGGTATTTAACAGATATGAGCATGTCATTTGCCAAACAATAACCGAATACATTAGGCTGTGTATTGGTCAAAATCTAAAACAGCCATTGTTCAAAACAGCCTCAGATTATTTTGTAAACATATGGATTTTATATTACAGAACTATACCTCTAATATGTTGTTTCTATCAAAGAAGAGAGACGCAAGGTTGAAGGGACACTTAATGCAGTGGATTAATATGTATCTGTACAGATATGAACCATTTAACACATTACGTTCTGTGAAACAGGATGTTGACCAGACATTACCTTAGTCACAAGTCTTTTTATGCTACTGTAATGTACTTGTAAAGGGCATTTTCAGAAAGTAAACTGCGTGCAAACAATACGTAAATGCGTCAAAGATACCACATCAGATAAAACAACACTGTTATACATGTGCCAAACCTTTTTTTAAATTATGGAAACTCACAACAATTATAGAAAATATGGTGTTGCACTCTTACAGCCCTGTGTACGGGAAAGCTGTAACAATTAAGAGTATAGTACAATGGTACTGCTGTTACTGCTGTCTGATGGAAACCAAAAACGCACTAATAGATAGCATTAGAACAACATGGAAGGACTTTGATTGAATGTGAAACAGTTTATATAGTTATAGGTTGTAGAGAATAAAGCAATAATAATAATAATAATAATAATAATAATAATAATAAGTTGCTATAAGGTGCGGTGTAACAGTACATAAAAACATTAACATAATAATAATTAGGTGATAAGTGGTATTTAGAGTTCAGTACAGTACTGTATAGTGTAACATTCATCAGGCAGTGCTGTACAGTTCTGTTTGGGTCTGTTTAAAAGACAGATTTTTATTTCCTATTATAATTTATAGTCATTTTTAAGACCCCGGCTATTAAAGCAAATGACCATTGATCAGATGGACGTTAAACTGTGCCTACATGTATTATGAGCCTTTAAATGCAAAAACTAAAGCTATTCCCTGGCTTTAATCCATGTGTGTAATTAACAAAGTGACCAACACTTTCTTCTTTGCATTCATGTTTATTTATTTATTTTCTTATTATTGTTTATTTATCTTGCTAATGGTTGTGTGATATCTTGCCCAATTTCTCATCACTTTCTGACATTAAAAGGTGCACACGGATTCCAAGATTTGCTGATAGATCCTGGAAAGTTAGCAGTGTTACTTAATCCAAGGATCATATGTGAGAGAGAGAACACAATCTGGCATTAATAACTGTTAGCTCATATGACTGTGCTGAATGCTGAAACTTTATCTCTTATGAACGATTTTATCATTTCTATCTAAACGGCAGCGTATAAGAAGCTCATTATCAATTATGTCATCCACGATATTGATCTTTTCCTGAAAGATGTGAGCTCTGTGTCTCGTGTCTATTGCCATAACTCGGATAGATCACCTCCTCTTCCAAAATTATGCTGAGCTGTACGCACACTTATAAAGCAGGAGTCTTAATAATTCACTTATTGCTTACAAGTCTTCACTGATCTTCCTTCAGGTCATATTAATAAACACACTGAAACCAGTAACAAACATTTGTTTGTCATGTTATCGTACTCTCCCAATGTGTATGCCACCCTGCAAATACCATACTGACGAGCAGTGTGTAACAGCAAAAACAGAGACACTCTTAATGTCGATGTGCAAACTTCAACATTTCACATTCTATTCGAACTTTGACTCCATGGACTTTAGGTTCGCTCTTAGATTTATCATCTACGCCCGCCCAAGATGGTTGGGTCCCTTTTTGAGTCTTGGTCCCCTCCCAAGGTTTCTTCCTAGAAAACTAGGGAGTTTTTCCTTGCCACTGTCGCCCTAGGCTTGCTCCAATTTGGGATTGCGGACGTCCCGGAGTTATAAGGAGATAATCTAAACTTGTAAAGTTGCTTTGAGGACAATGCTCCATTGTAAAAGCGCGGCTATATAAATAAATCTGACTTGACCTTGACTTGACAACAGTAAGAGCAAACAGCCTGCAGGAATCTCTATAACTGTGAAAATCTTGCAGTTCACTTTAAAGGAAACTTCTACTCAAATGCCATTTCTGCATCGCTGAGGTTTACAAGAGACCATATGGGATCACCACTACACAAACAGACAAGTTTAACATTTTGGCCGAAATCTAAAGTACTATATGTGGGGGAGAAAAATTCACTGTAAACCAACACCAACCTCTCATCCCAAATGGGAAGCATGATGGAGGGTAGCAGTCAAGCACCTGAAGCTTAAAGATAATGCAACAAGAAATGCCACCAAACATTGCAAACATGCAAAATGAACAGAAAATCTAAAAAAAACCAAAAAAAAACCCTGTTTTTAAACGGTCGTCATAGACTAGAACGTTTACCAATAAAAAAAGTTGGGGCAGGGCAATTTGTTGTATGGAAGAAATCCTAGAATGGTATTCCTCCACTCAATGTGCTACAGTGATCATTAGCTTCAGGAAATGTTACTGCTCCTAATGGAGGTCACATGACTTTTGCAGTCTGCACTGTGAATGATTAATCAATGTTCCATTGAGAACATTTACAATGTCTGTATTACTTTTGACTTCATTTATTATTGACTTATTTCTAATTCATTATTAAGTTAGATGATCAGACCATGCTACAGTTCACACTGAGGTGATCATGATCACGTTGTATAAAGAAAGAAGTAAACTTGTTTGAAAGTAAAACCAGCATTTAAAACTGACTCTTCCCTTTACAACCATTTAGTGATTACAATAACAAACAGATCGTGGCAGCTTCAGCTTCACAAGTCAGGACACAGAACATCTTTTCATTGTTGTGAATGGCAACATTAAAGTGGTAAATGCTTTACCGTACCAACTTTTTTGGAAATGTGTTGCAGGCCTGAAATACAGGAATGGATGTTTATTAACAAATGAAATGAAGTTGACCAGACAAAACATGAAACATTGTGGGTTCACACTGTCTGCAATGAAATAAAAGTCAAAATAAATGCAAGGAAAACTAGTTGTTTTTTTTTTGCATTCTCTATACTGTTCCATTTTTTTTGTTGATGTTGTAATCTTACATTACAGTAGGAGCTCCAACCAATTTCGCACAAAAAACGAACGGCAGGCTGCTTTGGAGAATTTAAAAAGAAATAATCCTGCATATTGGCCCTGTGGTGTCTTATCTGATTTACATTAAAACTAATAAAGCAAATTACTGGGGATTGTTTTTACGCTTATGCTAAGCAGCATCAGCACTGTTTATAACATAAGAACAGAACAACTGTGGAAAAGACTCAGTAAGACTGAAAAGTGAGAGAATAAGGGTGAGGGAATAAGCAAGAAAAGCCAGGCCAGAGATATTTCACAGCCTACCTTTAAAGCTCCCTGTGGAGGAAATTGATCAGGTTAAATGCGATTTTCTGACCTCCAAATCAAATAGACCCTAATATATCTGGTAGTCCATAATCAGTTACCAAAATTTATTTATTACAATTTGCTCAGGTTTGTAGGGTGGTGTAAAAGTGAAAAAACGAAAACGTGAGAGTGTAATATCCGTTTCTGTTCAAAACAATATTCCAAACAACGCATGTTGAAAACGTTTTTCCCCACTAAATTTACACTGTGTGTTGTTGTTGCCACTACTTAAATCACAAACAAGGTGAATAAACACTACTTTAGCACACTAACGTTAATTAACAGAGCTTAAATATAACAAGTGCTCAAGGGACACAGTCGTGTAACACGCTGGCCCACCACTGGACCACTAACACAAATTCTGGGTAGTGCAGTCTGGGTTGGGTGAAATATCCAGACATGACTGGCTGCATCTGAGGGACAGCTGCATCAGACACCCCTGCCAAGCCCTGTGATGACTGTGGTGTTCCATCCAGGGCATGTTTACACCTGTGCCTTGTGTTCCCTGGGCATAGGCGCCAAAGCCCTACGCTTAGGGATGTCTTGACCAAATCCAAAGCATCGGTATCAGGCAGACACTGGGCCGGAATGATGCATCAGACAATAAAATACTTACAGCGAATCGCATGATATTAGTAGCCACTAGAGAATGACTTATTAGTTTAGATAAATTTGTTTCATTCTTACATTTATCAACGTTGCCCAAGGAGGATGGGTCCCTTTTTGAGTCTTGGTCCTCCCAAGGTTTCTTCCTCATAACACTTTTTGAGGAAAGTTTTTCCTTGCCACTGTTGCCCTAGGCTTGCTCAATTTGGGATTGGACGTAGATATTAGGAGACAATCTAAAACTGTAAAGTTGCTTTGAGACAATGCTCCATTGTAAAAAGCGCTACATATATAAATCTGACTTGACTAGAGAATGCAAAGTTGACATCATCTTGCGTTGCGAGTCAGGACAAGGCACCACATTCTGAGGATCCCCAGCTTTGTTTACTAACTTTGCAGCATTCCAGTTGCCGTTAGATCATGTAACTGTTCAGAACAGAAACTTGCAATGCAATACTTTTCAGCAATTCCTACTGGTTAAAACTGCAGATGACTCAACCAAGAGGCACAGAATGCCTTGCGAAGCGGTATATGTACACTGGCTACTTTGTTACGCACACCTGTTCAACTGCTCGTTAACACATCTCAGCCAATCACACGACAGAACTCAATGCATTTAGGTATGAAGACATGGTCAAGATGACCTGCTGAAGTTCAAACCAAGGATCACAATTGGGAAGAAAGGTGATTTAAGTGACTTTGAACTTGGCATGGTTGTTGGTGCTAGACGGGCTGGTCTGAGTATTTCAGAAACTGATGATCTACTGGGATTTTAATGCACAGCCATCTCTAGGGTTTACAAATAATGGTCTGAAAAAGAGAAAATATCCAGTGAGTGGCTGTTCTCTGGGTTGATGCCAGAGGTCAGATGAGAATGGCCAGATGGGTTCGAGCTGACAGAAAGGCAACAGTAACTCAAATAACCACTTGTTACAACCAAGGTATCTCAAAACATCTCTGAACGCACAACACGTTGAACCTTGAAGCCATAGCAACAGAAGACCACACCAGGTGCCACTCCTGTCAGCTACTGGCAAGCGAGGCTACAATTCATACAGGCTTACACAATTTCATGTAAACTGCCCGAAAGCATGGATCCAGCTAAGTTGTACTAATACTTGTGACACCATCATGTCATTACATCTCTGTGGAAGGTTCACCTACTAAAGCCTATATTGCAATACAATTTGTACCCCAACATTGTTTGCCCACATTAACCCAGTTTCACTGCTTGACCATGTTAGCCACCCATAGCTGTAAGGCTAATTGCATGCATCTTCTAAAAAAAGCAAACTCTGTAACTTGTATTTTAAATGATGAGATGTTGTGAGCATGTTGTGTGCAGCTATTGCCAAGATGAGTTTGTCATACGAAGAACATCGAGAACCAACATCAGTATGAGTTTAAAACACGTGTTGTCCACTTGTATTGCTGTGTGTTAGTCTCAATTTTGAGCACACAAAAGTGAGATTATTTATGACGAGCTCATGCCATAAGAGAAAGTTTAGTAAGCATAACAAAAGTTTAATCTGAGATATAAACGACATCCCGTGGATAGACAAAGCCAACAATTCATAAAAAACCCCAAAATTATTTAGAAATGCTAAAATAAACCAGTAAGAATATTTGGAACACTGGAGTGTACGCACTTCCAGCAGGAGTTGGGCTAGCAGGGCAGGAGGGTGGGCACAGGCGGAAGGTGGCCTTAATTAAATTTTAGCTGCTTGCTGGACAGATCACCAGGGCAGCAGGCCAGGGAGACGCCCCGTTATAGCAGCACAGAAAAGGTTGGCTTGCCAGTTGAGTTACTGAAGGACATCTCTCCTGCAGCCTAAAGGCTGGCGACAGACGCACCCGGCGCGGTGCCACGCTGTCTGCCAGCACAGAGCTGCCGCACCCCCTCCACTCGCCTCCAGTGTCTTCTACATTACAGCGGGGGAGAGAGGAAGAGCGAGAGACACCCCACCCCATCCCACCTCTCCTTCATTTCACTCTTAAACGGCCTTAAATATTTATCAGGGCTGAGAGCAGCTCCAAGGAGGGGTAGGGAGGGGGGACAGCGGGATGGGCTGAGCTCCGGCAGGGTGACAGATGAGAGCGGAGATGAAGATGGATGTGGCGTGGAGCTCGCCCTGGAGAGGAAACGGCTCCTCGCCTCTCCTCACGCCATCGGCACTTCGTCCGTTCCTTCCTTTAACTCCCTCTGCTCTCTCCCTTTCTCGCCGCCATTACCCAGTCAGAACACGGTACACAAATCCAAACACAACACACTCAGAAGCTACATTCTTTAATTCCTATTCAGGCTTCAGGAAAGACCTGCCAGTAATAAGCTATTCCACCCAGTGCTGGCCACACTTGAGATGATTATGGCCATTTATGCTCAGAACTATGAAATATAAATGCACCTTCGCATTTATCTGTCAACTACATCTCAAATAATGTATATGCAATCTGCAAAAGTGGGAAAGCATTAAAAAGCATTATAACAGCACTGCTACAGGTAATAAAATAGGTAAATATACCAGTCAAACTAATAACTTGAGTGTAACGCGTTATGGCACAGGATTGGTAACATTTCCATAACCAGCCCTGGTAATAGTGTAAACAAATTATTCAAATCACTGAAGGCAAAAATGAGTGCATTTACATGTACTAAATCTGATAACTGCAGAAAATCAGATTTTGTCAGAATTCCAATCAACGAATTTACATGCACTTGAGTAATCAGATAATGGAAAAGCTCCACGTTTACATGACTCAGGCAGTAGTTGGATATTTACTTTGCAACCAGCCAATAATCTCATAGAAGGATGTGACGTCAAATTCAAACTTCTTACTACTTCAGTATTTTATTACTGAGAAAAAATTATTCTTATTATTGTTTTACTCAAGTTCTTCATTTTCTTGAGAATATAGGCTACCGCACTTCAGTGTCTCACCAACATGCTTTGGTAGACATTTTGGACATTTAATTCCATTGTTGCCAGATCCCACAACAGAAACAAACCCAAAAGAAGTATGGAACGTGAGAGAGTGACCAATAAATTGGTTAAAAATAATAATCATATATATTGACTTTTTATCTTCAGAGGTTGAACATAAACAATTTGCAGGAACCTGGATAGAGAAAGAGGAAAGATCAACGTGTAAGTCCAAATAAGCAACTACCCTGGCGCTCCACGTAACCCTATCACAAATCAAGGAACACCTTCCATTTTAGAAACAAGCCCCACAAACCCGCAACTACCAATATTTCTTTACTTTATAGAAGCTTAAGCCAAATGTCGCTTAGCATAAGTGGACCTGGCAACTAGCTGCTTCTGGGACAGCTCTACACTCTGCATGTGCAGACTGAGAAAACCTACCAATATCAGAGTAAGGGTAAGTCAACTGATTACCTTAAGAGTTAACCGGTCTATGGTACAAGTAAAGAAATTCTGTGGTGCAGCATCATTTGTATTTGAGGAAATGCTCAACACTTGGGGCTTTCCGAAAACCACTCGGTGTTGTGCGCCTTGAATTTTCATGAATTGCACATACACTTCAGCTGAAACTGACAGACACACTGCCGGCGCAGTGAAGCATGGCGAATGCTGTGGCAGGTGATGGCTGGTCACTTTAAACATTCAGTGTTGGTATATTTCCATTTATAGGATATTCATCTACATCTCAACCAACGAAACAGCTAAAAGATGTAATAATATTTAAAGACAGGGTGACGGCTTGCTCAACGGATCAGAATAAGCTCTAGTGCTAAGCTTCCTTAGCACTACATGTAGTCAGTGAAATTTAATTTAATTAATTTGTTTATACACTCACTGTTCCACTTACCATATAGAAGCGCTTTGTAGTTCTACAATTACAGACTGTAGTCCTTCTGTTTCTTTACACATTTTACCATTTATTCTCACGGTCAGGTGAGATATATATATATATATATATATATATTATATATATATATATATATATATATATATATATATATATATATATATATATATATATAGATACACACACACAACATACACACACAGAGATATATACACATTACATACACACATGTATACACATATACACAACACACACACACACACACACACACACACACACATATATATATAATATATATATATATATATATATATATATTATATATATAATATATATATATACACATATATATATATATATTACACCACACCACACACACATACATACATACATACATACATACATATAACAAATGAATAAAGAGATTATTAACAATTTCACAACAATTTTACTTCTTAAAACTAAATGGATTACTCCTTTTGGTATCTGTGAGTACCAAGAGACACGAAAAAAAGTTGTATCCCTTGAGGAATATCATTGTTTCAACAAGTTAAACTAAATTTGCCTCCACAGAAAGACTGATATGAGACTTTTGATAGTGGAGGGACCAAAATATTCAGCATAAGTTTGTGGTCATTAGTATGTAGTATAACTTGTAGTAAACAGTACTTAATATACTTAAGTACTTTTTTTTATCTGACAAACATCATGTAATCATCTGCTTTAATATAGGGTAAAAAAAAAGTCAAATTTGATTTGATTTTGAATGAATGAAAAAGGCAGTACAGTAGTTGTAATTATTTATATACACATCCTGTGCTCAATGGCTTAAGCTGCTGCTGACACTGTAAGGGTCTGGATGTCTGATGAGCCTGATTATTACAGCACATTATCTCAGCCTGTGGCCATGTGCTGGACCAGCCACGGCTGTAGGGTGTGTGCGAGCAAACATGCACACAGACATATACACATACACATTCCTCAGAGGGAGACTGTGGGTGGTGCTGACCAGCTGACACCTGTATATGACGGAGTAAGAGTTTGGGTGAGGCTGCTGTGGGTGGGTGGTATGGGTTGGAGCAGTGGGGATTCCTGCATGGTTTTTTTCTACTAAAACGGGTCACTCCCTGTCTCGGTCTGAACAAGCGCGTCACAACAGTTTGGCCACAAACAGGATCTGAGTCAACAAAGAAAAGTAGGCCGGCCATAATTTATGGATGAGGATGTTAAACTGAACTGGTGGTTCATGTTTTCAGCTGTGTCTCTGGCACATTTACATGTAGTTTTCTTGTGAAAATACTCGATGTTTACATTACAGCAGCATAAAAAGACTATGCGACTATGGTACTGTCTGGTCCACGTCCATTTTGATCAACGATCTGTTTCAAAGAACATAATGCGCCGGTTAAATGGCACAAACCTGTATTCTGAACTCCATAACTCCGACTACTTTGGTCACTTAAGTCCACTTTAATTGTCAATTTATTGTATAGTTGTCAAACTCAAGCTGCATGGTGGCACAGTCACCTCAGCTCCAGAGTCCTGAGATAGAGTCCGGCCTGGCCACTGCCAATGTGGAGATTGGATGTACTCCCCATGTCGATGTTTATTTCCTCCCTTATTGAGGCCATTGGCTACACGAAAGCGAGTGTGTATGTGCAATGGACTGGTGCCCTGTCCAAGAAAGGGTCTCACCTTGGCCCCAATAATCCCGCACTCTTTTGACCCCGAATTGTTTTAATCAAGTATGTAATATGAGTGTGTGGGTATAATCAAAATAGACCACAATACCATGGGTTTGACGGTAATGTTAGTATCATGCTAAAAATTTACTGTGAAATTTGACAGTAGAACCATGAAGAGGCCAAATTACCACCAAAATCCATAGTACAACTGTGAAATGATTCATGGTCAGTTCATAGTCAAAAAATCTTACAGCTGTACTATGAAATTTCACAGTAGAACCATGAAGTGGCCAAATTACCATCAAAAATTCATAGTAGAACTTCATGGTCAAACTGTGAAAGTTCACATTAAAACTGTCAAGCAATTCACAGTTTTACTATGAAAATTCACAGTACATTTTTTCCTGGGTATGTACGAGTACTAACGGTACATTACTGCATTTATATTATTCTAGCCAGTTCCTGCATGACGAACAGCCTTAATATAATAAATAAAAACAGTACACCTTCATTTCTGGCACCTCTGCATTTAGTACTGTACAACCTCTCTATGCAAACATACACTGCCACTTTATTAGGTACACCTGTTCAACAGCTTGTTAACAAATATCTAATCAGCCAATCACATGATAGAAACTCGACACATTTAGGTACTAAGACATGGTCAAGACGACCTGCTGAAATTCAAACTGAGCATCAGAATGAGGAGGAAAGGTGATTTAAGTGACTTTGAACATGGCAAAGTTGTTGGTACTAGACAGGCTGGTTTGAGTATTTCAGAAACTGTTGATCTGCTGGGGTTTTCACACACAGCCATCTCTAGAGTTTACAGAGAATGGTCCAAAAAAGAGAAAATATCCAGTGAGTGGCAGTTCTCTGGGCAAAAGTGTGTCATACAGTACAACTGCAGAGGTTTTACGTTAAAGAGTACCAGGAGTTGATGCTAATTAACAGACAGGAAGACACCAGACACCACCAGGCAGCAGACTCTCACTGATGCTTTCCAAATACACGATAACCTTCCAGCAGACAACCCAAAGAATAAAGGGATTACAGAGAAGTTTATCAACTTCATTATACTCAAAAACAAACCACTATCTGTAGATGAAATTGTTGTATTTTGCAGCCTGTTGGAGCACTAAGGCTACGTTCATTACCAGCCTGCAGCACAAATTGGCACAAATCAAATTTTTTGCCTTAATATGGCACAGCCGTCTTTACACGCAGACCTGATCTTTTCAAATCTGACCTGAACCATTTTCATATGTGGTCCTAGATCGCATATGTATCCGGTGCGACACCATGAGACCTGAATGAGAACACTGAGAACGGAAATCACGCGTCGTTTACGTCATTCCAACTCGTCATTTGCCATAAATGCTTGCTGGGAAAATAACAGCAGTGAGGGAGTTGTTCATTAGTGGGATAGCGAAGTAACAGACCTCATAAATATTTAGGGTTATGTCTCTGTGCAAAATTAGAAGGCACATATCGCAACCGCTCCTTGTGTGAGGAAACTCACAGCCTAAAGAAATGGCCGAACGCGGCTACAGGAGGACGGGGCTGCATTTTCAAAGGAAAATAAAAAGCTTAAAAGCAAACACAAACCAAAGACGTGGCCGTGGTGGAAATACAGGTCTTTTTTAACATGACCATTAAAGAAGTGCCTGTTACCATTACCTCCGTTTTAACTGTTTACCTCTGGACAAGCAGGTCACGTAAAGTGTTACTTGTTTGTGCATTCGCATCAGTTTTGGAGCGTGAACTGTTCAGACAAATATCTGATATAGGTCACATTAAAAAGATAGTGTGAACAGCCTTTCAAAAAATCTGATTTGCTGAGAAAATTAGATGTGGGCCACCTAGGCTATGTTTACACAGCAGGCAAAGTGAGCCAAATCTGATCTCCTCACCAAATCATCTTTCTAAATGTGACCAATATCAGACATCTGAATGAATGGTTCATGCTCTGAATGGTCATGTTAAAAAGAGCACAGCCACTTCTTTGGTTTGCGTCCTCGGTAACTTCAAAAGTCGCTTTTAAGCTTTTTATTTTCCTTTGACACTGCAGCCATGTCCTCCTGCGGTCACGTTCAGCCTTTTATTTAGGCATTTCCTCACACACGGAGCTGTTGAGATATGTGCCTTCTAGTTTTGTTTGCACAGAGACATCACCACAAATATTTATGAGGCCTGTTATCTCGCTATCCCACTAATGAAAACCTTCCTCACTGCTGTCATTTTCCCTTCTCCTCAGAGCGCATTTATGGCAAATGATGAGCCGGAATGACGTAAAAGTCACATGGATTCCAATCTCAGCGTTCTCAGTCAGGTCACACGACCACCTATCGGATATGTATCCCATCCAGGACCACATATGAAAGCGGCTGAGGTCAGATTTAAAAAGATCAGATTTGCATGTCCACACATCTCTGGAAAAAAAATCAGATTTGGGCCATCAGCCTGGTAACGTGAACGTGCACTTGTGTATATTTTTTTGCTATTCTCATGAGAGGTGCTGTGTGGTTTATTTCAACCTCAAGATTAAACACAATACCAACAATAATAATGATGATAATACTAAAGAGGAAAGAGTTCTTGTATGAACAGAGACTCTATCATTTAAAGGAACAGGTGCTTAAAACCATTCGCTCGTGCTCTGCTGCTATGTTTAATTTGACATCAAGTCATTTATATGCATACAGCTATTAGGGCTGTGCTTAAAAAAACCAAACAAAAAAAAAACCAAACAATATAGCAAATATACCACATCAATTTTCAGCTCAAAATATCGATTTTTCTGAAGGAACAAACAACATTTTAAATGGGATATGAACTACAAGCTCCGCTCCTGTAGATGTCACAGTACAGTGTTTTGACTCAATATGTCCGCAGAATTATCAGTGTGATGTGATGTATTTAGACATTTACATTTACAGTATTTAGCAGACGCCCTTATCCAGAGCGACTTACAATTGGTACAATCTTACAATCCAAGCTATTGTGGGTTAAGGGCCCTTGCTCAAGGACCCAACAGGGGCAGCTTGGCAGAGGTGGGATTTGAACCCTGGACCTTGTGGTCCATAGTCCAGTACCTTAACCACTAGGCCACCACATTCCCATAGACGACTCAGATCATACACTGTAACGTGTATTTCAGCTGTTTTTACATTTTCAATCAACTATGTGGACTGTCACAATATATCGCAATATGAATCGTATCGTGACCCATGTATATTAGGGGTGAGTGCTGGACATTATTACTGTACGACACATCACGACACATGGGTCACGATACGATTCATGCTGTGCTAACTTGTGGGACAGGGGGATAATATGTTACATTCAATAAAAATACAGTGCTAATAATAGTGCTTGCAATTCTACTTAACAACTATGGTCAGAAAAAAGTGTAACTATTCCAAGTCATGTGAATTAAAAAGTTATCTAGACCTGCACCAAGTTTTTTGAGAGCGTCAAAATAAATTTTATTCACTCGGCACACTTTTGTCCTCAGACTCGAAGCTGATGTACCAGTCAGTGCAGGTTTGTGTTCTCTTGCTTAACTCTTCAACATAATGCTAGAAATCAGTGGGTGGAGTTACTCCGATAAGGGGCAGGACCATTCTAAAGAGCCAGTTTGTGACATAGCAAACTGAACCAAAGCTGAAGAGCTTGCTGAATCCCATGTTTTTGTACCTATTCTTCCCACAAAGAAATAACTGGGTTGTCTTAATTTCACAGTTTGTGGGTTGATGGCCACTTAAGACAGCCCGATGAATGTGCACAAGCATTGAAAAAGTGACTTTTCCCCAACGCATGTCCCCTTTAATAAGGGTTTTAACTCTAACACGATTATCCAAGTGGCTAATTTACAAAGGAAGCATTTCTTGAGCTGAGATGTTCTTTAAATAAGTCAACATGACCAAACAAATTGAAAGCACTAGCTTGTATTACTGCTCTTCATTTATAGGCTACTGACCTCAGTAAAGAGTCACTCGGATGGCACAGATCTGAAATGTTAGGCTGCAGGTGTCTAAAAAAGAAGGCCAGCCCACACTAACTGACGTGCTATAAAAACTAGCAGAAATGTGTCTGTTCGCAGTGCAAACGTACAACAGTGCGGTACAGTGCGTTCGCTGAAGGCACAAGTCAGCGTGAGAGTTTGAGGGCCTCAAAAAGTCGAGGTCTGATTAGTGTGCACACTCACAAAACACACACTCACCACAGCCTTAGCGTCAGCCACGCCAAAAGCAACCTTCTGTCTCCGGCTTGTGATGTGGACGCAGTTCTCCTGTACCTTTTCCAGCAGCTGCCGGATCTGCTTGCTGTAATTGGCCACTTTGCATTCCTTCAGAAAAGCTTTCAGCTGGACGAAGAGAGAGAAGATGGCACAAAGGATTTGTATAAAGTATTCACTTTGTTTCTAATTACCTAAAGCACGGTCCCCTAGTGAGTACCACACACATTAGAAGTAACTTTAAATAAAACAAATAGATAACGACACACTCCTCCCATATTAAACTCAATTGGTTTCATATGAATGATCCCAAGCATAGGGAATTTCTGGTTGTACTTAAAGAAAAAAAAAAAACAGAAAACCTGTTGACTCAAAACCTGTTCTTTTTCAGTACAGATAAACAAAAATTGTTTCTCCTTTCCATTTTTCACTTGCATTTGGTTTATTTGGCTACAAAGGTATGTGACACTGTTAAAAACCTCAAATTATAAACACAAGCTCCCTCCAACAGCAAAATGTAGGGATTAGCCGACGATGGCTATTTAAAATGCCCGCATGAATCATCACTGGCCAAAAAGAATAAATATTCAGTGGCTGACTTTTAACAGTGCTCTGGAGGTCTGAGCTTTGGCCAAAGAACAGGATGTGGCCTGTGTGTGGTGTGTGCGTGTCTGTGAATGAGCGAGGAGAGGCAATGCTGCAGAAAGGAGCTGGACTGCAGCCTGCTGTTAGAGTGTGTGAGGCCTAGCTGGACTTGGCATACGTGTGTGAGTGGGTGTGAGAGCGGGACTACAGCCTGTGGTTGGGTGTCCCAGGCATGGCCTTCAGCGCCTCTCAAACAGGATGTGGGCCTAACAGTCGCCACCGCAATAAAAAGAACCAACAACAGGGAGGGGGAGGAGGAAAAAAATAAATTACAACAGCAAGACAGACAAGCCTGACCGCCACACTCTTCTCAAGATTTTAACCAGAGAGCCGTCGACGGATTTGGCTCATGCTGGAAGACGTTGCAACAGCACCTCGATTTGCCGCACTACAGGACACATTGTTGGACAGTCTGCTTTAACTTAGAAAACAGAAAAGAGGAGAGGAGTTGTGGTTTTGGTCTACCTGAATGATGGTTGGCAAAGCAAGCTCAGGAAAGCCAATCGAGTGAGCCTGCGTGTAGAAATACTCCAGTACAACGTCATACAACTGCTCAATCAGGCCATCCTGAAATAAACACAGACATTTACAGACAGCAGTTAGCAATGCCGTTATGGTTGCTTACCAGGCCATGCGTGTAAAACATCACTTTCATTTAGTCACTTAGCAGACTTATTCAGAGCAACTTACAACGGATACAATCTTACAACCCAAGCAATTGTGGGTTAAGGACCTTGCTCAGTGACCTAACAGTGGCAACTTGGTGAAGCCGGGATTTGAACCTTGGACTTTCTGGTCCACAGTATAGTACCTTACCACAGTCCCTACAGATCCTCAATACAGACAGTATATACTACATTTCTAATGACACACATTGATAACTACACTCACACAGCACTTTATTAGGTACACCTTGTTTCTACACTCATTGTCCGTTTTATCATTTCCACGTACCATACGGATGCACTTTGTAGTTGGTCCTCATGGTCAGGACCCCCACAGGACCACCACAGATCAGGTATCATTTAGGTGGAGGACCATTCTCAGCACTGCAGTGACACTGATGTGGCAGTGGTGTGTTAGTGTGTGTTGTTCTGGTATGATTGAATCAGACACAGCAGTGCTCACTGCGCACTCTGTTAAACATCTACCTTAACCTTATAGCGCCACCTTGCAGATGTAAAGTCAAAGAAAGTAGCTCATCCTACAGTTTGCACTAGCCATCTTCTAATAGTTCATCTGTACTCACTTGTTGCTGCCTACAGGATACTGGAGGCTGGACATTTTTGGTAGGTGGACACTTCAGTCCAGCAGTGACATTAGGAGTTTAAAAACTCAAGCAGCACTGGTGTGTCTAATCCACTCATACCAGCACAACACAGAACAACACACCACCACCACATCAATGTCACTGCAGTGCTGAGAATGAGCCAATACCCAAATAGTAAATGATCTGTGGTGGTCCTGCATGGGTCCTGACCATTATAGAACAAAGTACAGGGGAATAAGAAAGTATGTAGACAAAACAGATGGACTACAGTCTGGACAAGTACTGTGGTGGCCTAGCGGTTAAGGTACTGGACTATGGACCAGAAGGTCCAGGGTTCAAATCCCACCTCTGCCAAGCTGCCACTGTTGGGTCCTTGAGCAAGACCCTTAACCCACAATTGCTTGGATTGTAAGATTGTATAAATTGTAAGTCGCTCTGGATAAGGGCGTCTGCTAAATGCTGTAAATATGTAAATATATAAATGTAAAATACACACACACAGGTTAGTGAAATATAGGTAAATTTTTATCTCTTGTAAGCATACAAGATACAATTTCTGGACATGTAAGCTATATAGTACCATTGGTGATGGAATTACAAAATTATGACATGGCACCAAGCTGGGATTGACATTTAGTACCCTCTACGTCAATAAAATATTGGCTAATGAACACAGTAGGTTACTTAAATCAATGCCTAATATAATGTTTTACAGCCAGGACATACTTTCATCTTGGTTTGGCAGGAAATCTTTACCAGTGTGCCAGCTGAGATGGGACAGTTATCAGGTATTATTTCTACACATCAATATAAACGTGATCTTTTTAGCCATGGGGACGTAGACTGTGTCTAACAAATCGCATGCATGACTGCAAGTTCCCCAATAACTAGAAAACTCCACCTAAACTTGTAAAAGCTAATCACTAAACAGGAGAAGTTTCTCTAACCTGGAGAATCTCAGTAATAATGGAGTAAATGTTTCTAAAGCTTTAAATAACCAGCCATTGTGATAAATAAATACAAGTGCATGAAGCACACACAGAACACAGTAAATGACCAACCAATGCAGACGATACAAATGAGCAGTTCAAATGTCTGCAAACTACAGTAAAAGAGCAAAATTTCACTGATAAATGGCACATTAGGGAGCAGTGTTCTCAGTGTAAACTGCATGGATGCTGTTTGTACCGACAAAGACTCTAATAGCATAAAACAGAGGTGTGCTCCTAGCCTAACGGCAAGTCTCGTGTAGGGGTAGCCAATCTGGTTGAGGGTATCAGGCAGCTCACACTACATCAAACGGATGACTTGAGGGTGTGCATCTGGCAACTCTCCCTTGAAACCAACACAAGTTGCCATCGTGGCAAAATGCACCTGAATATAGGAAAAACAGCAGCCTCGCTCAAGCAGTTCCATCAGGAACGTCAGATCGTCTGCAGCAGCCAACCGAAATGGAACGGTTCTGTCTTCTTGAACCCATTGCTTGACAACACATTTGTCTGCATGGAGACCTCTCATGGAGGGTTCTCTTGCAATACGCTTGGAGATTTCTGTTGGAGCTGATTATGTAAGCTGGCAGACCCCTAGCACTTAGGTTCAACACTCTGGTAATAGATTCTTAAAAATTACTATTCAAATATTACTCCATACTTAGTAAAGTGATTATTATTAAAAACGTGCTGCACTTCATCCAATGAAACAGAACGACTTACACTGTTCATAATGAAACATGCAGCTGGTCAGTGTTCTGACGATATCCTCGATTTGCTCAGAAAAGCATATCGAGGTGTACCCTACTACATTTTATGGAATTTGGGCTGCTGATCACAAAATCCTCTTTAAAATGTTCCTACAACATACTATTTTGAAGATATAACCTATTATTTTTGTCAGGTCAAATATTGGTAGACAGACTATAAAAAGCTACTCACATTTACAGATGCTGTTTGGAGGCATGTTGACGCATTCTTCACGCAATAGCATAGTGAGTACACTTCAAAATAGGATTTACTGGCTTCAGGAAGACTCAAGAATATCTCAACGTCGAAACAGCTGCAATACATTCCGTTACATCTGTGGCGAGTATACGCTTAAGGCTATGTGTCCCATTTCAGATGTAAAATTGGTGACCAAGAGAAAGCCTGGGCTCCTCACATTTGTTGTTCCTCGTTCACACAAACTTGGCTTCAAGGTACTTGGAAGTCAAAGCCATCTGCAGTCCCAATGATATGGCGAAAGCAGCGGGATCACATGCTGGATTGTTTTAAAATAAGTAAATCCTACATACTGAATACCCAATCTGCCTTCAGCCCCAAGACCAGTGCCACTTGAAGACAGTTAACCAGTACCAAAGCCACGAGACAAGACGGCAGATGGAGATGCTGCAATGCTTGAACCAGATGTGGAACATGGGACTGAATCAGATGGTGAAGACATTATGCCTGGTTAGGCTCATGTTCATGTACATGCCCTGTGATGGACTGGCAACCTGTCTAGTGCTGGTTCCTATCTGGCCCCACCTACTCGTGACCCTACATTGGGCTAAGTGGGTATGAAAACAAATGAATTAAATGGTAGATACTGCCCCGTGTTTTCAGGTGCATTCCGAAGCCCATGCATGGTAATGCATGGAAGTACAATAAGTGTCTATAAACACTGTTCATAAACAACAGTTCATGCATCAAAGCAGCAAACTGTCTCTCTCTCTCACTCTCTCTCACACACAAGGATGTGTATTGGAGAAATGTGAGTGCTGAGAAAAACTAAGGAGTCCATGGAAGTTGTCGAGGATTACTCTGTTTAATTTACAAACATTTAAATTGTAGGCGCATTTCAGTTTGCTCATTTTTTAAATGTAAATATCACGGACGTTAATCGGCACATACTTGTATGTTCAAATGTAGACTCGATGACGTACAGACAGACAGGTTCACATCCTCTGTTATTTGACAAATGGTGTTTACAAGTCCTAATCCTTACAATACCAGTCAGAACATGATGTTTGAAAGCAAATTCACTGTGTGTATGACAGCAGTGTCAAAGGGGTGTGACTTCCAGGAAGCATCTCTTCACACCACAATTTGATTCCATCGAACCAGGCACCTGCTGCTAGGTCCCAGTGGAGACCACAGGCCTCACCCAGAGAATGAGGCCTGATAAGCCTCCGACCAGCCCTTCAGTGTCATCGCATACATTCTTCCACTTTGGAAAGTCCCCATGTGGACGGTTGGGGTGAGGTGGGGGCATTTTTAGTGATACAAGCCCAGTGTGAGCTGATGAGCCAATTCGTTGCATGCAGCTGAGCTAATAATGGGATAATCCCCACAGGTCAAGTGGTATTCCACTTGGCAGAGACCCAGTGTGCGCTGCTTTTGTGGCACAGTCATACTTTCATCTTCTATGGCCAATTCTGTTATAGCCAGCTGGATTGAAAACATTACCACCTCAGACAGGTCTGGAGGACAAGCAGGGTACGACAGGCTGATTTCTTGTCTGTATCGTTGCATTGGTCAGAGGTGTGTTGTGGCACTCGCTTGTTCAATGTTTTGCAGTCCTTAGATGCAAAATACCATATTTTTCGGACCATAAGGCGCACTTAAAATCCTTTAATTTTCTCAAAAATCGACAGTGCGCCTTTAAATGCGGTGCGTCTAATGTATGAATTAAATTCTGGTTGAGCCTTCTGACCTAGAACCGATTGTAGATGGTACACGGCGCTCATAAAAATCTGTCAAAATGTTTTTAGCACGGTCTTGGTAGGTTACGAAGCTTACGGCCCACCGTAGTGCGCAGCATAGCGGGAGTAATACGGTATGTGCTTCAGCATTAGGGTACGTGCATTCATTCATTCATTTTCAAAGCGGATTTACAAACACAACGCTATCAGTCACGCAGTACAACCACATGGACATAGAGCATCTGTGAGAGAATTCAACATTAACGAATCAATGGTACGGAAGTGGAGGAGGGAAGCAAGAAGACGCCCTGCGCCAGATAAAGACCCAAACTGAGCTTCCGAGGGAACTTGAGAGTTTTGTTTCATTTCATGCGCCTTATAACCCGGTGCGCTTTATGTATGAAAATAGATCCGTTCAAAGACAGCCGATCGTGGATATTGCATCTTATAATCCGGTGCGCTTTATGGTCCGAAAAATACGGTAATTAATTCCCTATGAACCAGTAGGTGAGAAAAGAACATGTAGGGCTGGGCATCTTCAGTGACTAGGGCTAGTTTTGCAATATTTGCATATTTCAAAGGATTTTGACTAATATATATATATATATATATATATATATATATAAATAAATAAATAAAAAAGAGCAGTGGTCTAATACTGCAGCTCACGACAGTGGTAACCCAGGTTCTGGTATTGGTGGTGAATTACAACTGGGTCAGTAGAGTGGTGTGGGGATTGGAAATATTTTTTGTCAAGCCACAATTTCCCTGATATACACAAAACACAGACCAACAACTGAAAACAAAATTAACAATGTTCCATTATTTTCCTAGTGGTACAATGTTTAGCTCCAATTCAGAATCATATATGACTTTCTATGATATTATAGCATTCAAAGACACCCAGGACATTGTGGGGGGAGTGCACTTTATTAAAGTTGGTTTAAAAGGTACCACAAGTTTAAGTGCTCTTTTATTTCTGTTCTTATCTGGTGTTATGTATTATTTGGTGGTTATTTTATTAGGATAGAAATGAGTTTGGATGCTATGATCTGTTGTAAATTAGTTTTAAAAACAAACATTACAAATCTGACAATATTGTTGTGAAGCAGACTTAAACTGTGATTGGCCGACCGTACTAAATAGCATCAATAAATTACATGAGATATTCAATGTTAAAATAAGCTTTATGTTAATGATTTTGCCCAACTGTAGTTTAATATAAGTGTTTTAAGCATGTTTAAGGTAGGCCACACTATGATATACACAGTATCTTCATATGAAATGTACAGTAAAGTCCTCAGTTTATGATCAATTCAACTTACGACGGATTGGTTGGAACGTATCCCCATCTTACATCAGGAAGAACCTGTGCTGTATTATTCTAAAGCTTTAGATGGATGCCAAGTTAAAAAAAATGCCAGGTCTTACCTTGAAGGCCTTCTCCTGCAGGTTGGTCTTACTGAGTTTGAGGATCACTGCGAAGTTGATGGGCTTTACGCTCATGCGGCCAGGCTTCTTGTTGAAGTCTTCTTGCTGAAGAACCTAAGAACAAACAAAAATAAGCAAATACATTTTTAAATGTCTAAACCTAGTCCGGTGCATTGGCATTAAGTGTTTCATCAAAGATTTGGTTAATGTCCATTCTTTTACAGTGAAAATCTGAGAAGATCTGGCATTTAAGCTTTTTAATTCTAAGGAAATAAAAACCATGTGCATCTCAGTTATATAGGCACTCTTCCATTTACACCGATGCGCAACCTCTCTGCCAACATAACCACACTGAGTCTTTTCCAAATTAAAATAATTATACAAACCAAAGAATCTGAAAGAACTCTATGCAGATATGTGCAATACATATCTACGATATCTTAATAAATATCATAACTGTTGTTTTAACCATGTGCAAACTGACATTATCTATTATGTCGCTTGCTTTGCAAAAAACACCTTAAGAGTTCACATATTCACTGCAACATGCAGCCAGGTAAGACAGACTACTGCGCATTTGCACCGAGTGCATGCAGCGTGCTGGCACCACAAATCAAGCTAGCATTCTACCTAAAAGTGCATGACTAAAGTTGAAAATGAGTGAACAAACTGCACCAGGAGCTAACACAGACATCACCAGCCTCACAGTCACATGTCGTTAGATATAATTGGCTCATTTTCTGTCATGTGAAGGTGGTTTGGTTTTGAAAAGATAGATGCTGCTCAAAACATGGCAGACATCAACTTCCGTTAAAGACAGCTCGACAACTAACTTCTTTATTTCACCATCTGCGAACTAACCCCCTTAGAGAATATAATAATAAAAATCAGTTTTATATTCATACAATTCAAAGATGCTTTATAGATATTAAAACTTATTATCACAAACTTAGGGAATCAGCGGTCAACGACAGGCTTAAACCAGCCAAACTACCAGCACAAAAACACACTCAGCAAACCTTAGTGGAATCATTCTGAAAAAAAAAGGGCCTTACAACAAAAAAAAGCAACAGATCGTGACAGACTGTGGCAATTCAGGTGATTGATAGAGACAGGTTCAAACAACTGTTGAATGCTTTAGACCTGTATTAGGGCTGGGCAATAAGATGATATTTTATTGTATCGTGATATATTTTGTTATCGTGAAAAGACGATATGCTTTTCTGAGCATATCGAGGTTATAGTCAGTGCTTAAAGAACATTGACCAAGTGTTTCATTCTAAAGAGTGTAGTCTGTTTAATTGGATGAAGTGCAGCACATTTTGAATTAAAAAAAAAAAAATCGCTTACTACATATATTTGAACAATAGTTTTTAAGAATCTGACAATACTGATGCATTTTGTCTGTGATCACCATCATTATCCTGGCGCTTGTCCCGCCAGTGTGGGGTCTGCCCACTGCCATTTGATGTGACCAAGAATACTCTGTCACCAGAGACCACACTCAAACAATGTCAATTAACCTAACATGCATGTGTTTGGACTGTGGGAGGAAACCAGAGTGCCTGGAGTAAACCCATGCAGACACGGGGAGGACATGAAGACCCGACACAGAAAGGACCCAGGCCACCGCACTCTGGGATTGAGCCTAGGACCTTCTTGCCGTGAGGCGGCGGTGCTACCCACTGAGCAATATCAATGTCAAGATCATACTCCCTAACAGAGTCTCTTCAGATCTCCAGGTTTGTAGCTCCTCTCTTGAGGGCCTAAACCCATGGGTTGTTTTAACATGTCAGATGACTGGGATGACCATGTCAGTAGCTTAATGCTGTGGTCAATGAACCATATTGTATTTGGATATGCAGTGGATCATCATCCAGCCAGAAGATCCAACCACTATCCAATTACAGCTCCTTGGCAGAGACAGACGCATTTTTATTCACGATTATGTGGTAGTACGGAATCCATAACACCATGCCTGTAAAGAAAAGTTTTTGCTTTTTTTTGTTTTCAAAAGTTCCTTCCATACTAAAAAGTAGGATGCGGGTTATTTTCTCAATAACCATCTTATTCTTTACCGAACCCATACTGAATGTTGTCAAAAAGCTGTGTTTTCTTATTTTACCATAGGGTTCCAGTGCAAATTCCAGCACTGCCTAGTAGGTTTCATGCACTATTATTAGTGTTAAGATGAAAGATAAAGCTCTCATCTGGCACAAATTCCAAATAGTTTGTTGGCATGCAGGCGTAGTCTATTCAGAAATCTCTACTGTGACCATTGGAGCACCCTTGGTTTCCTCACTTTACATGGGGACTAAATACAATTCCAATCAGGTCCACTAACACTCCTGTTGTTTCAAACATCTTAAATTATTGCTAGTTAATATGAGGCCATTTCACCTGTGTTACTTGTGCTCGATACTGATCCAGTGCACAAATTATCATGAAAGAGTGGGGGGAAGAATTGGGTAAATAGTCCAGTAAAAGTTAACTATCCAAATGTACCTCATTCCAGGAAATCTGTCGGAATACAAATATTTGGAGAAAGGAAGTCCAATATCCATTATTTTCTATGAGGAAATCCCGACCGGTTCCTGTACATTTCAAACTCCCATATGATATAACAGCTGTTCTACCAGTGCTAAACACAAACAATATAAAAAAACAAAACATTACCTCATAATTAAACCACTGACTTTAAACAAGCGAAGGGTGCCGGTAGGGCAAGATTTGACTATTATTTTACCATTACCTTTGTTGTGCAATGGTATAATGACCATATGTAATTATTTTCTCAGCCTCTATGTAGCTTCTACAGGTTTACAGCGGCAAATTTAGTCTGACCTCCCCTTACACTTGAGCAGCGGCAGCATCTGGCAGCTCCATCAAGTATGCCAAGGTTTACCCTTCTACTGTCCAAACAAGCTTAATAATGAATTGTCTTTTTGGAGGGGTAGTAGCAGCCAAGCAACCACTTTTTACAGAAGGGGACGAGGGTGCAAAGGCTATGATATGCTAAAGGTCACATAGTTTTTTTTGGAATGAAGATCAATGGAAAAGAGAATTATGAAGTGATGTATAGTGATGATTATGAAAGGTTTTGGGTTCAACCTTCAACAACGTGCTGGATCAGGTTGTTATAACCACTGCTTAAAAACAAACGTAAATGGTGGTGGACAAAATCTTTTTTGCACAGTCCTGTAAAATGCAATGCTCACAGACACACACAAACACACACACACACACACACACACACACACACACACACACACACACACCACACACACCACACACACACAACACAGTCCTGTACACACATGGCACACAGACACACACACACACACACACAGAGATAGGGGAAAGAGTTGACGGTTTAGTTCTAACCAGTCTGACCCTGCATTGAACTTCTGCTAAGGTTCACACTTTGAGCACATCAACTGGCATATTAGCACAAATTGCAGCAGGTATTTCCACAGTTATGTTATTTCTATGCCTGTCACAATCATGAAACTTAGCTGACGATTAGTTGTCATATAAATAATTATGATTAATGATTTAATTGACTGTTCAATAAACACAGCTATTGAAGTAAAGTGACTGAACAGCCCAGCCATCTTGCTTACTAGCCATGTTTGATAAGCAAGCTTGATAATGATTACTGCAAAAATGACATACAACACTGCCAATATCTCACACAAATGCCTACAAATATAAAACGACCAAAGCAAGGCAATGACAAAAGTGAAAACAAAATATCAGCAAAAAACTCGTTCTGCTCACGTACATGCCAAAAAATTATAAAATTAACTACACAGATAAACACACCAACATGACTGCTGTCTAAAATGTTACAGCTACCACGTTAGGCAAATATCTCACACCAAATACCATTACAAACCTAAAATGAACAAAAGCAAGGCTTTCAAAGATGAAAAAATTCAAAACTTTACAGCAAAATCGGACTCATAAGGCTCACTTACAATCCTTTAAATTTCTCAGAAATCGACAGTGCCGCCTTAAAATGCGGTGCGTCTAATGTATGAATTAATTCTGGTTGAGCTTTCTGACCTACAACCGATTGTAGATGGTACACGGCGCTCATAAATCTGTCAAAATGTTTTTAGCACGGCCTTGGTAAGTTACGAAGCTCACGGCCACCGTAGTGGCGCAGCATCGCGGAGTAATACGGTATGTGCTTCAGCATTAGGGTACGTGCATTCATTCATTCATTTTCGAAGCGGATTTTCAAACTCAACGCTATCGGTCACGCAGTACAACATGGACATAGAGCATCTGTGGAGAGAATTCAACATTTACGAATCAATGGTACGGAAGTGGAGAAGCAAGAAGACGCCCATGCGCCAGATAATAACCAAACTGCGCTTTATGTATGGAACTATAAGAGTTAGGCAGCCGATGTTAATTGCGTCTTATAACCCGGTGCGCTTTATAGCCCGAAAAAATAGGTTAATTGCCTCAACTCAGTATGTCCAGCCCACATTCTGCTCTCGAAAAACTGTGGAATGGAAAAACTACTGTAGTTCTACATAATTTTGATAATTTATTTGTTAGACTCAGATACAGGGGTACGACTTAAGTGCAGTAGCACGTGATTTGCAAACGATTTAAGCAAATAAAGTAGCCCAACTACAAATTTTATGCCACTGGGAGTCTGTTTGTTACTACAGGTTGAACTAAGGTAAAAAAAAAAGATAGCTTGTTTATGCTCTTGTGTGTTTTCTAATTTTAGTTTTCGACTTGATGCATGCTCAATGATCCAGGTAAGAAAATCCAGAAGTTGAATCTGTTTCAACATCTGTTTCTGACTCAACTTCTTGAATTTTAGTTTTCCTTCTTCTACACTGACGTTCTAGACTAAACAGCCAATCAGAGCCAGCTCTTTTGCCTGCTGACAACATTTCCATGAAAAAAGCAGTTAAGTAAAGTAAACCTGGACTATTGTCCTTGCTCACTGCAATTTCATTATACATACCTCTACATGATTTTTACAGATTTCTTTTTACAGATTTTTTGGTATATGCATTATGACAGAAATGTTTTCATAAATGTGTTTTATTATGTGCTTTACTACAACCTTTTACATATGTACTAACATTTTGGAAACCAAAAAACAAACAAACAAAATGATCACCATTGTTGTTACTATTATTAAGACTTTACGTAATGATTACGAAAGCCTGCTCACTCTTTTTGCAGATTTATGGTCAGTACAGATTCTTCTCATCCAATCTACAAATTTACAAATTTCCAAAGCCTGAGAGAGTTGAGAGTGCTCTGGGAGGTCATTACTGCCAGAGGTGTGTGAGCGAGTGAGGAGGGTGTGTGTGTGTGTGTGTGTGCTGAGAGAGGGAGAGAGGAAGAGAGAGAGAGCGCTCAAGGATGGCAGGCCTGTAAAAACATCGGATGTGGTGTCGGCCTGCGGGACACAAAGGGAAATGGTGGCGCATGGTCCCAACCTGATACGCTCAGGGGCCAATACAGCAGGAGTACCGAGCCGCAAACAAAAAATAGGATAGACATGAGGGAGAAAGACAGAAAATAGAAAGGCACACGAAGAGCAATCTGGATAGAAATTCAGCATACAGACTAAACAGTCCCAAAAGAAAGCACTAGATTAGTTTGCTACCTCTTTTCCCTCTGACAGGGTGTCAGAGAACCTGTAAAACATTTTTAAAAGCAAAAGCTTTTCTTAAACAAATGGCCTAAAAATAACAACCCCAATACAGTTTTACGTCTAAGAACATTTTCTTACTAGGCAAAAAAAATACAGTGGAACCTCGGAGTTCTAACACCTCACTCAAATTGTCAGGTTCCCCCCTCAAATTTGAACAAAAATTCCAACTTCAAACATGGGCACCTTAAACAAAACACTGAATGGTGTGATCTTCTAAAGACTGTGTATGTAATCCAGTCCAGTGGGTGGTGATAAAGCAACAATCGCAATAAAACCCAGAAGAAAGACGAGAACTAGAAGATGATCATAGGCATATTAAGGACATTATATTATATATTATGTATATTATATCAGCATACAGGTGTGATTTCAGACACACCTTCAGTCTCAGTGCCGCTGTCCCATTGATAAGACGGGCCGAAACTGCATTCGCCTCGGCACCTATGAATTGTCATTTTATTTTCAGTTACGTCTTTATATTTCACTTGTTTTATGTACTTATTGATTATTATTGCTGTATTACATTCGTTTGCTTCACTCATGCTCTTAGAGATTAATTAGCGTATTTTCCGGACCATAGGCGCACTTAAAATCCTTTAACTTTCTCAAAAATCGACAGTGCGCCTTTAAATGCGGTGCGTCTAATGTATGAATTAATTCTGGTTGTGCTTTCTGACCTAGAACCGATTGTAGATGGTACACGGCACTCATAAATCTGTCATAATGTTTTAGCACGGCGTTGGTAGGTTACGAAGCTTACGGCAACCGTAGTGCGCAGCATAGCGGAGTAATACGGTATGTGCTTCAGCATTAGGGTGATGTGCATTCATTCATCATACATTTTCGAAGCGGATTTTCAAACTCAACGCTATCAGTCACGCAGTACAACATGGACATAGAGCAGCTGCGAGAGAATTCAACATTAACGAATCAATGGTACGGAAGTGGAGGAAGCAAGAAGACGCCCTGCGCCAGGTAAAGACCAAACTGAGCTTCTGACGGAACTTAAGAGTTTTGTTTCATTTAATGCGTCTTATAACCCGGTGCGCTTTATGTCTGAAAAATACGGTACACATGAATATTGGCATACATTTTTAGCGGGTTGGTCGGGAACAGATTAATCCTCTTTTCATTACTTCTTATGAGGGAAATGTGATTCCGACTAAGTTCTTCTGGTACCAATTGAGCTTGAATACTGAAGTTCCACTGTAAATCAAATCATGGTACTTGGTAACTTTCAAATGGTTTGATCATATTCTGAACAGGATTTAAAAATGTGTGAAGCCTAAACAATGCAAAATAATATGTACTTAGTAATAAAACTCTAGATATCATTAAAGAACTGCAGGTTTAATTTTAAAGACTATAATTTGTCCTGTTTAACTGGATGCACATTTGGAATATAAACCACTTTACTTAGCATGGGATGATATTTGAATAGTAGCTCTTAAGAATCTGTCTCTACTCATGCATTTTCTCTGCGATCACATGCACCATAAGTATCGTGAATATTTTTACCATATCACCCATCCCTAGTTTCTGTGACACGCTTCCATATTAGATACGGCTTACCCTCAAATACTCTCTTTTTTGCCATAAACACCTCAAATACTTTGTCAAAAGTATGCACTTCAACAAAAAAAACGAAATTTTTTTCGGAGTGTGCGCCATTATGTGCGCGTGTTTGTGTGCATGCTAATACACATGTAAATCAGTGAAGTTGCACGGGTTGTAAATTAGTGAGTGGCAAGGAACGAACTGGAATACTGTCGAAGCGATTAGCATGTGGTGTTTTCATTTTGTCTCAGAATGCTCAATTAGCACCACAGACTTGGTTGGAACAGAGCTCCACTTCCTAATATCCTAGCACTGTGCTAATATAAAGCGCTGCTAGAGCAGCCAGCGGCATGAGAGCGCATATATACTTCATTTTTGTTTCATTAAAAACAACTACGGCAAGCAGAAGCTAAAAAACAAAACAGGCCAAGCATGGACATGACCAGTCCTAATCAGTCAGTTATGCTGACAGAATCGTTAATGCAGCAGTAAGTGGCTTGGTACCTGCACAAGCGAATACTGCATAACAAACAGACTGCATACACTCACTTTATTAGGTACCACTTGCTAGTACCGGGTTGAGCCTTCAGAACTGCCTTAATTCTGTGTGGCATAGATTCAACAAGGTGCTGAAAACGTTCCTCAAAGACTGAAGTCCATATTGACATGCTAGCATCACGCACTTGCTGCAGATCTGTCGACTGCACATCGATGACGCTCCATTGGATTGCAATCTGGTGACTGTGGAGGCCATTTAAGTACAGTGAGTTCATTGTCATGTTCAAGAAACCAGTTTGTGAGGATTTTGAGCTTTGTGACATGACGCGACATCTTGGTGAAAGTAGCCATCAGAAGACGGTGCACTATGATCATAAAGGGATGGACAACACTCAGGTAGGCTGTGGCGTAAACAATGCTCAGTTGGTAATAAGGGACCCAAAGGGTGCCTAGAAAATATCCCACACACCATTACACCACCACCATCCTGAACCATTGACACAAGCCAGGATGGACCCATGCTTTCATGGATCTGAGTGTCACAACAGAAATCAAGACCAGGCAACATTTTTACAATTTTCTGTTGTCCAATTTTGGTGAGCTCGTGTGAATTGTAGCCCAGCTCCCCGTTCTTAGCTGACAGGAGCGACACCTGGTGTGGTCTTCTGCCGCTGTAGCCCATTCAGAGATGCTCGTCTGCATACCTCGGTTGTAATGATTATTTGAGTTACTGCTTCCTTTCTATCAGCTTGAACAGGTCCGGCCATTCCCCTCTGACATCAACAAGGCATTTCCAGTGGATCGGTTCTTTCTTACAAAGGACTCATAATACATTGGTACCTCGGTCCTTGTCGTTAATTAGTTCCAGAAATTTCAAATTTTTCCCATAAGGCAATAATGTAAATTAAATGAATCCATTCCAACCCGCCAGAAAATCCACATTGTACAGGTGCTCCCTGATTTACGAAGGGGATATGTTCCGACAAATCCATCAGAAGTTAAATGTATAATGAACTGTTGAGTGTTTGGAGCGGAGCCTTCGTTCATTTAAAAAAAAAAAAATTACATTACCCTACTGTTGGTAAAAATCATTAACACAACGTTTATTTTATAATAAAGTCCTGAAAACCCTCATGTCATTCAGTGAGTAATGGACTAAAAGTAAAAGCAAAGCACTCACTCCATTGGTGAACTCATGGCACTAGCATAGCTGCTAAGCTAACTGCAGCCTGTGTTTACTGAATCATAAAACATGAATCGAGTTTCAGTTGAAACGAGTTACATGGCTCGACTCGTACAACTTTAAGCAAGCGCACCGAGTACTGAATAGATGACGAAAAACGAATTTTTCTAATCAAAAATCATCAAGAACCGAATTCGACGAGTACAGAGGTGGTTGAGAACCGAGGTACCACTGTAATCTAGAACGGGGCAGCACTGCTAGTTCTGGCTGGACAAAGATGGTGGATGCACAAGGCAAGCATACAGTTTCCTGACACAAATTTACCCTTGCCCCTGAAGTTACTCACTAATTTCCAGGTGTCCTCCCTTTTCAGATGGGTAATGCAAGTGGCAGGGGTGGTCATGAGACTTGGGAAATGGGGCTGACCAAATCAGGAGGAAAATCAGTAGAAATAAATAAAGCAAAAACAGACTGGATATTGGAGGTTATTACATAATAGGGAGGAATGGCGGCTCGGTGGGTAGCACTGTCACCTCACCGCAAGAAGGTCCTCGATTCGATCTCAGGTGGAGGGGTCTGGGTCCTTTCTGTGTGGAGTTTGCATGTCCACATGGGTTTACTGATGGCACTCGGGTTTTGTCTCACAGTCCAAATGTTTAAGGTTACCTCAATGGTTCGACTTCCACCAGTGGTACTCGAAGGAGCATGAGGTGGTACGCCAGATGACGTTGGAAAATGTACTTAGTAATTATTTAATAATTAAAAATGATTTAGTTATTTAAAAAAAAAGAAAGTTTCAGACTTTCCATATTTTTTTTAAAATAAAATTTATGTGTTTAAAAAAAATACCGCGTGGGGTACGCAGACACCCGTGTTTCGTTGTGCCTATGTCGTATTAACCGCTTCCCACGTCTCGAATTTTATGAGATGTCATCAGACAGTAACCCTCTTGCATTTGTTCAAAAAGAACAAATGGTTAACAGTGAATGCCTCAAATACATTTACTATGAACCCAAACTGGTAAATCAAACCTGTTGAATGCATTGAAGGTAAAGTTAATTAATCGCCCATCCTTGCATCAGTCGATGCTTTTTTACACACAGGAGGCATGGCTAGTTGCCGAAAAAGCTCCCAAAAAGCAGTACGAGATGGTATGATGCAAGGTTACGTTTGGGATTCACCTGTACTGGGACAAAGGAAGAATTAAGATAACAAAATTCTCAGCAACGAGAGCATGAAACCAGCACATCTAAGGAGGCATGTGAGCACCAAACATGCACTGTTGACATGGGACTGTGGTAGCCTAGCGGTTAAGATACTGGACTATGGACCAGAAGGTCCAGGATTCAAATCCCACCTCTGCCAAGCTGCCACTGTTGGGCCCTTGAGCAAAGGCCCTTAACCCACGATTGCTTGGATTGTAAGACTGTACCAATTGTAAGTCCCTCTGGATAAGGGCGTCTGCTAAATGCTGTAAATGTAAATGTTGAATATTCCTACTGTGTATAAGTGTGTTGTATGTGATTCTGTGATGAGACTCATAGGTGGTACTTTGAGGTTTTGGCTTGATGATGGGTGCTACTTGATCTAAAAAGTTACAGAACCACTGGGTTAACTGATTACGTTAAATTGGCCCTAGTGTGTGAGCCCTTTGATGGATTGGCGAGCTATCTAGGGTTGTTCCAGCCTTGCGCCCCATGAAGCCAGCTAGGCACCAGCTCTCCCACAACACCGTCCAAGATTAAGTGAATGAACGAATGAATAAATAACAGCATCAGCGTTCAAATTGCAAGGCCCCTGGCCCCCAACGGTCAGCTTAGTTGCTAGTCGCTCTGGATATGGGTCTAATATGTTCAGGGTTCTGCTGGCATCGCATATGCATTGTGCAAGAGCGCCCCCACAGCTTTAATGTGTACTGCAACATGCGGACAAGTTGCATTAAGCTTTGAGGACACACGGAATGGCTACAGCAGCCTTGCAAGTGCACGGTTCTATTCAAGTACAGTGCTGGACAAAGACAAACAAGGATGGACCAAAGGTGTCCAAAGATGAGAAAGTGCATGAGAGTTCCTTTTGCTTGTCGGTCTAAAAAAAGTAGCTGCACATAGGCGTTTTATACCAAGAATGCGAAAACAGGAAGTGCAGTCTGCATCACAAATAAACACGGGAGCAGAACAGGGGTCGCCGCAGGCAGAGGAAGTGATGTGCAGAGCGCACTCAGAACTGTGCGCGAACCACAGACCCTGCACACGTTTATGTGCGCACACGCACACACGTACACACACGTACACCCCCCCCCTCCCCAACAGTGACCACTCCCCCTCCCAGGCCCTCTTTCTTCCGCTGGTTACGGCTGCTGTCGCCTCCACGCTTCTATTCTCACAGCAGCTGTCACCGCAGGGGCCCATGCCAGCTCCACACACACGACGGTTTGTGACCTCCGCTCCTCCTGATAACAAAGATATCCAACGTACACACTTGGACAAACACTCGCGCGCTAACCAAATACTCACCCCCCCCCTATCTTTCATCTCTGACTACGATGAATGCTAATGACCGTTAAACCGGCTTTTCTACTCGCCTCGCATGTTCCGGGGCCTAATTTCCACCAGGCACAGACAAAAGCCTCTTGAACGTGCACATGCCCCTTTATAATCCAAACTGTCTTTAATGGTAGACCCATATTCTGTTACCTCGGCCATGGGAATCTGGGCGACAACAAGACTCCGCGACTCCAGCTAAACACATAGGGCCTCCAAACAGCGCCGGCCTCCAAAGTTATTTCAAGTCTTTTATTAGATCCCGAGCACCATGGTGACAAAAGCCACAGAGTTTACATGCTCACACATCCCATGCCAACCCACACCCACATACACACCCACACACGCGTGCTGGATTCAGCCCGAATGAAACCTGAGCCACAGCAGCAGGCTCAAACAGTACAGCCATGACGCATGAAACGGCTGTGCACCTGACCAGAACAGCTTTAAATAAGGAAGAATAACGAGCTGAATCCGACCCCTTACCTCCAGCAGGAAGGGCAGCACTGGCACAAAGGTCTTGGTGCTACTGGAAAGCAGGATGAGAGCTCGGACACAATGCAAACGCAGAGGATAGTACCGCGAGATGGGTACCAACCTAAACACCAAACACACGACAGTCATTAAAGTATACATGAAGAATAACAGTTTTGAAGAACACTATAGCATTTTCAAACTAATCTGTATCCACTGGAACACAAGCACATCAGCACTTCAACACATTCTACACATGTAATCAGCATATCCCAGTCTCTTTTGCAAGGTCTATGATAATTCAGTGGCGCTTGAAAGTTTCTGAACCCCTCAGAATTTTCTGCATAAACATGACCTAACACATTAAAGGTACAGTGGAGCCTTGGAAATCAAATGCCTCTTCACTCAAACAATTTGGACATCGAACTGTTTTGTTCGGTATTTGAATTTGCCCCCAAATTTACATTTACAGCATTTAGCAGACACCCTTATCCACAGCGACTTACAATTGGTACAGTCTTACAATCCAAGCAATTGTGGGTTAAGGGTCTTGCTGAAGGACCCAACAGTGGCAGCTTGGCACTGAGGTGGGATTTGAACCCTGGACGTTCTGGTCCAGAGTCCAGTACCTTAACCGCTAGGCTACCACAGTCCCACATTCATACATTTTTACATTATGTATACCCAGGAAAAAACTTAACTGTGAATGTTCATAGTAAAACTGAATTGCTTGACAGTTTTAATGTGAAATTTCAGAGTTTGACCATGACGTTCACAGTTCTATGAATTTTTGATGGAAATTTGGCCACTCCATGGTTCTACTGTGAAATTTCATAGTATAACTAAATTTGGTGGACTATGAACTGACCATGAATTATTTCACAGTTCTACTATGAATTTTGGTGGTAATTTGGCCACTTCATGAACATTTCCACTGTGAAATGTAAATTTCACAGTACATTTTGTCCTGGGTATGTATATAATATTACTTTATGAGTGCGATTGCAGACAGTCTCAGCACCGCTGTCCCAGTGATGCAGAAACCGTGATCGCCTCAGTGCCGATAAAGTTCCGCTTTATATTCATTTATTTTATGTCTTTATTGATTTTACGTATTGTATGAATAAATTCCTTTGCCTTACTCTCGCTGTTAATCATGAATTCCATACAAATGTAGATCAAATCATTTGGGGGTCGAGAACGAATTACAGTGGTACCTCGGTTACCACCATTAATTTGTTCCAAAAGGCTTACCGTATTTTCCGGACCATAAAGCGCACCGGATTATAAGACGCAATATCAACGATCGGCTGCTAACGGGTATATTTTCATACACAAAGCGCACCGGGTTATAAGGCGCATGAAATGAAACTAAACTCTTAAGTTCCGTCAGAAGCTCAGTTTGGTCTTTACCTGGCGCAGGGCGTCTTCTTGCTTCCTCCACTTCCGTATCATTGATTCGTTAATGTTGAATTCTCTCACAGCTGCTCTATGTCCATGTTGTACTGCGTGACTGATAGCGTTGTGTTTGAAATCCGCTTCGAAAATGAATGAATGAATGCACGTACCCTAATGTTGAAGCACATACCGTATTACTCCGCTATGCTGCGCACTACGGTTGCGGTAAGCTTCGTAACTTACCAAGACAGTGCTAAAACATTTTGACAGATTTATGAGCGCCGTGTACCATCTACAATCGGTTCTAGGTCAGAAGGCTCAACCAGAATTAATTCATACATTAGACGCACCGCTTTTAAAGGCGCACTGTCGATTTTTGAGAAAGTTAAAGGATTTTAAGTGCGCCTTATGGACCGAAAAATACGGTACTGAAAATGACGTGTACCGAGTAAATTTTTCCCATACGTAATAATGTAAATTGAATGAATCCATTTCAGACCCCAAGAAAATCCACACTGTATAAGACATTATATGCATTAATGGAGTTGTATTGTACAGGTGCTCCCTGATTTACGATGGAGAGATGTTCCGTCAAATCCATCATAAGATAAATATATCATGAACTGAGAAGTTTAATATAGTCTGTACTGTATCATAGCAGAGCCATCCTTATTATAGCTAGCATAGTGACTAAGCTAACTGTTCAGCCTAAAAGTTATCCGGACGACTCAGTCCTTCATTTCCTTTCAGTTGACCATATTCATCACATTTTTCAGGAACCACTGAGACTTATTAGCACTAAGAATACAGCACTGTACATGTCAATATCAAGAAAAACACTATAGAAAAATAGCGAAGATCTTCACTGAGAAACAGTTATCACTGAGCAACCGACAAGAACAGAGACAAAAGTTTCCAGACTAAATGCGTCGAGAATCAAATTCAACATGATCCGAGGTGGTCGAGAACTGAGAACTACGATTCTGACTTCAAACGGCCGTCCAGAACCCATTAAGTTTGAATTCCGAGCTTCCACTGTAACCAATTAAGTAAATCAACTAAATGAATGAGAAAAATATTATACTTGGTCATTTATTTATTGAGGAAAATGACCCAATAGTACTTCCATGAGTGGTAGAAGTATATGAACCTTTGCTTTTACTATTTGGTGGGACTAAAGGTCATCAGCAACTGTTGACCAGTGCTGCACTTTTGGAAGGAATTTTAGCCCAATCCTCTGAACAGATCCACTTCAACTCTAGGATGTCAGCAAGTTTCCTCACTTGAAGTACTTCCACACTATTTTCTATTGAATTAATGACAGGATGCTAACTTGGCCATTCCAAAGCTGCATGGCCACATCCTGCATGGCCTATACTCACTTGAGATTCAGTTCATAGACAGACACCATAACTTTTTTGTTTTGTATTTGCTGACATAATTCAGAATACAGGTACTCCCCGTTACATGATGGCCACACTTACGATATTTTGACATTATGATAAGAATCCTATCGATAACAAAAATAAGTACACATTCAGAAGAAAGCATATTCTACTCTAAATTTTTCCTGGCAACCAATACATAGCAAAACTCTCCCACACTCCAATAAGGAAGTCAGCAGTGCGTGTCCTAGGAAGTGTGTGTGTGTGTGTGTGTACACCCTACACCCCCCCCCACCCCCACCCCCACAGGTCAGGTACTATTTGGGTGGTGGATCATTCTCAGCTCTGTAGTGATACTGATGTGGTGGTGTGTTAGTGTGTTGTGCTGGTATGAGTAGATCAGACTCAGCAGTGCTGCTGGAGTTCATAAACACTATGTTCATTCACTGTCCACTCCATTAGACACATCTACCATATTGCTTCACCTTGTAAATATAAAGTCAGAGACAGCTCATCTGTTGTTGCAGTTTATATTAATCATCCTATAATCCTTCATCATTGCTAACAGGATGCTGGTGGCTGGACATTTTTGGCTGGCGGACTATTTTCAGACACTGAGGTGTTTCAAAACTCCTGCAGCACTGTGGTGTCTGATCCGCTCATACCAGTACAACACACACGAACACACCATCACCACATCAGTGTCACTGCAGCAGAATGATCCACCACCCAAATTCTACCTGGTCTGTGGGGGTCCTGACCCTTACAGAACAGAGTAAATGGGACCAACAAAGTACACAGAGAAACAGATGGACTACAGTCTGTAATGGTAGAACTACAAAGTGCTTCAATATGGTCAGAAATGGACAATGAGTGTAGAAACAAGGAGGTGGTCATCATTAAGTGATTGGACAGTGTATACAGTGGTGCTTGAAAGTTTGGGAACCCTTTAGAATTGTCTATATTTATGCATTAAATATGAGCTAAAACATGCCATCAGATTTTCAACACAAGTCCTAAAAGAAGATTTAAAGAGAACCCAGTTAACAAATGAGACAAAAACATTACACTTGGCTCATTTATTTTATTGAGGAAAATTAGCCAATATTACATATTAGTGAGTGGCAAAAGTATGTGAACCTCTAGGATTAATCAGTTTAATTTGAAGGTTGAAATTAGAGTCAGGTGGTTTTTCAGTCAATGGGGAGGACCAATACAGGTGTGAGGGTTGCAAGGGAGAAAGCCAAGCCCTGCTCTCCAAAAAACATTGCAGCTTCGTCTTGCAGTTTGTGCAAATGTTTACGTGGACAAGCCAGGGAAGGCTATTGGAAAAAGAATGTTTTGTGGAGGGATGAGAGCAAAAATAGAACTTTTAGATTTAAAAGAAAAACCATTATGTTTGGAGAAAGGAAAAAACCACTGCATTCATTCCAGCATAAGAACCTTAATCCCATCTGTGGAAAAACATGGTGGTGGGTAGTGGTGTATCCTGTTTTTGCTGCATCTTCCGCCAGGTTTTGCTGCATCATTGAATGGAACAATGAATTCTGAATGATGATCAGAGAATTCTAAAGGAAAATGTCAAGAGATTCTGTCCATGAACTTAATCTCAAGAGAAGGTGGGGGTCATGGCAGCAAGACAACACCCCTAAGCCACACAACAAGTCGTTCTAACGACCAAAGAATGGTTAAAGAAGAATAAAGGTAATAAATGTTTTGCAATGGGCAAGTTCTGACCTTAATCCAATCGAAATGTTGTGGAAGGACCTGAAGCGAGCAGTTAATGTGAGGAAACCCACCAACATCCCAGAGCTGAAGCTGTTCTGTACGGAGGAATGGGATAAAATTCCTCCAAGCCGGTGTGCAGGACTGATCAACAGTTACAGGAAACGTTTAGTTGCAGTTATTGCTGCACAGGGGGGTCACACCAGATACTGAAAGCAAAGGTTCACATACTTTTGCCACTCACTAATACATAATATTGGATCATTTTCCTCAATAAATAAATGACCAAGTATAATATTTTTGTCTCATTTGTTTAACTGGGTTCTCTTTATGAAAATCTTGTGTGAAAATCTGATGATGTTTTAGGTCATATTTATGCAGAAATACAGAAAATTTTCAAGCACCACTGTATATAAAGTTGGTAATCTTATATAAAGTGTTTTTTCCCCCACAAACTAAAACGAGTGGACCTTATAGTTCTTTTTATCTGGAATTCAAAGCTATTTTACAATAATTCTATAAGGCATGGTTTTTAAGTGACAGTGCAATTAAGTTTTACAGTAAGTGCATATTACTTATTCATAAATAAGGGCAGCATGTTGGTGCAAGTGGTTAGCACTGTCGCCTCACAGCTCCAGAGATCCCCGAATCAATTGTTGGTCTGGTTGGAGCTGCATGTTCTCCTGTGTCTGTGTGGTTTTACTCTGGGTACTCTGGCTTCCCCCAGATAAAATGGGAGGGTTGCAGCCGGAAGAGCATCCACTAAAATCTGAGACAGGTCTAATATGCGGATCACTATGGCAACCCCTAATGGGAGCAGCCAAAGGAAGATGATTTATTCATAAATTAGGTGGTTATTACCCTTAAAATATGTGCAAACTTACTTCTAAAATGTATAAGTGTATCCATATTGTCCTCTAATTGGTCTGCTATATCATCACTCAGTCTCTTTTTTTACTCATTGTAAAATACTGGCTTCATAGCATATGGTAAATTAAGATATTTGACAGTAGGTTTGGAGTCAAATGTTATAGCCTTTATATTTGTCAGGCAGAAGTAGCAATCTAAAGTGTTGACTTTGGGTTTGAACATGCTGTTAGAAGCCTCACACATATGGTGAGCACAACTTCTATCCTTCTATTCACTTACTACTTTACCACCAAAGTAAGTTCGCATAGCATTTTAATTGGTGGGTGTTTATGGATTTGAATCTTTACTGTAGATGTAGCAGAAAGAATTTGGACCAATTACATAGTTTTTCGGCATTATAACAGTAGATGGGCTATCAGCACAACACTTGAATACACAACAGCACAACTCGAAAACGAATATTGTATTGTAAAAGGAATATTGTAAATTTGGATTTAAAATGAAAAGTAAAAGCAAAACACTTACTCTATTTATGAAATCACGGCACTGGCATAACTGCTAAGCTAATTACAGTTGTAGTTCCTTTCGGGTCCCTTTCATTTATTTTGGCTGGTTGTTATTAATAACCTTTTAAGGACCCATGGAGACTTATTTGCACTAAGAATACAGTACTATTGTACTGAAAAACACAAACCTGGGCATGAGTGGGGATCTTCAATGAGCAAGGGCTACTGTGAATCTGAATCACTGAACCGTGAATTGAATTTCGGACGAGTATCAAGCAAACAACGAGAGCCAAGACAAATTTTTCTAGTCAAAATGCATAGAGAACTGAATTCGACACAAACTGTCTAGAGCTAAGCAATAAAGTGATCTTAGCGGAATACATATATTAGCTGTGTGGTGTGTGATAACCATGCAAACGATAGCGAAGTGGTAGAGAAGATGAGGCTGGAATATGAATAAATAATGAGTTTGTAACCATTTCAATTCTTTCTAATAACTTTTGTGGAACCATTCCACTGCAGTGTACAATTCTGTATAAAAATGAAGTCTTTAAAACAAAGTGTTGCAGTAACCGACAGATCAGGTAGTCGTAACATCGTCGGCCTCGTGTCTGCATCCAGTCAACACTGCCATCTGCTGGTGACTGTGCATGATTACATTATTCTATTTAAGCCCACGTTTACAGTGCAGATCAAAATCAGAGAACCTACAATTTTCTAAATTTAAACGCCCCTGCTTATACCACATTAAAATG